>VZTH01005174.1:1545827-1574287 GCA_013397815.1 Aleadryas rufinucha
CTCTCTGGGCCCAGCCATCCAGCCAGGTTTTACCCAGAGAACAGTGTACCCATCCAAGCCATGAGCAGCCAGATTCTCCCAGAGAATGCTGTGGGAAACAGTGTCAAAGGCTTTACTAAAATCTGGTTAGACCACATGCACAGCCTTCCCCTCATCCACCAATTGGGTCACCTTGCCATTGCAGGAGATCAGGTTGGTCAAGCAGGACCTGCCTTTCAGAAACCCATGCTGGCTGGGCCTGATTCCCAGCAATAAGGACTGCTGATTTGAATACCTTGCACAATTAAAAGAGCTCAACAAGTCTGTAAAGATCCCTTTAACAGTCAGTCATAATTGCACAGCACGCTGCTTTTGTCTAGTTGTTTGCATAATTGGCTTGGCTTTGGATTTTTCATAACTCTCAAATGCCTGTTATAAAGAGTAGAGGGGAGGGTAAGAACAATCACATCACACTGGTCTTCCGTGCTTTAGAAACTTTGCAGTAAATACTCTAAACAATTAGGAAATCAACATTTTTATTTGTTTTACATGATAATGCCCAGAACAAAATGTGCCAGTTTGAGAATGTCATTCAGAAAGTCACTTGAGGGAGGAATCCTGCCAATGATAGCTGTATCAACAAACAGAAACAATAACACATATGCATAATTAGGATAATTTGCTCTCTTTCTTAAAACACTGTTTCATTCTTATGAATTAATTGACAGGGCAAACACCCATTACATATAATTATTACTCAACCCTTATTAATCCGAATGTATCTTCTCAGTCTTCACCAAATATGTAAATGTGGACCACAACCTCACTGAAGGAACTACTAAATTGAGCCTTTGGTAATCTCAAAATAATGTTATTTTCAACTTCCCTTCTATAGCTCCTCCATTCAGTTTTCTGGTGTACTCCCTCACCATCCTCCCTCTTTGTAAAGCAACTGTCCTCCGCTTGACCTTCTGCTTCTATTTTGCTTCCTGCTTGCTGGTGCAGTGATTCACCACCCGGTCTAATCTTGGATTTACAACTGTGTTGATAGCCCACAGTCAAGGAGATGAGGCAGTGAAAAGGACTGCCAGGGGAAATTAAATAAACTTGGAATTTATCCATCTTTAGACAGTGATGCAAAGTCCCTTAATCTCTATCACCCCAAAGAGTTTTCATAGCAATAGCTCTTCTTTCTATGTGCTCTCCTACCTCTCTTTGAAAAAAACTAAAAATAAATACAAGCAAAATAAAGAAATCACTAAACTTACCAGAAGAAGAAGGATATCCCCTGACATCAAGCAGAAATGGACACTCCAGGAAAAAAGAGAAACTCAGTAAACCCATTAAGGACCCTTGCAATTAAGAAGTGGTGTTACACAGAAGGTGCCCCCACAACATGATATTATGAGATGCAAAGAAAGGGGAGCTAGAGAGAGGGAGATGCATGTACACGAGATTTTAAAACAAAACCAAGGCAACTGGCAGAAAGCAGAAAAAATATCAAACCTTTCTGTAAATATTCTGGGCCTGCTAGAAGCATTAGTGAAAATCACTCATATTCCCTTGAATTTAATGGCATATTATTGACAACAGCTTAATGTGAGCCCATCTGCCCCTTTTGCCGTAATTGGATGGCTAAGAAAAGAATAAGGGGTTGTTTACTGATAAAATTAAACAAGAGCCACATTTCCTAGGAAAAGTCCTATGGGATAATGCATGTGTCATTTCCCTGTGAGCCCTGTGTCCAACTTTTGCTTGGCCGGCAAGTGGCATATCAGTCTTTGTTTCTGCCAGTGCTTGGTGCTGTAATGAGATTTTTCCACAGGAAAAAGGAAGGCGAATTAGTGTCCTTTCGAAATTTCTGGTATGCACATAAATACAAGCCACTTTTGACAAAATGTTGTACAATCTGCTTTTGGAACATCTCTAGGCTTTGCTAACAAGGCTCTGACTTCAAAAGTACCTGCACAGAATTTTCTTTCCTACCACACACTTGTGCTTTATTTTTTCCTCATCCTTAAGTTGTGGCAAGAAGGTACAGCATCCAACAGAACTTTGTTTTCTTTCTCCTCCTCCCAAAATTTATAATTGGAACTTTTTTTAAGAAGAGCGACTTGGTTTTTACTTGTTAGCTTTATAATTTTGACTGACTGGAGTGACTTAATGATCCTCAGCACCTGTGTGCATGTCTCCTGTTATGCTTCAGTGCACTTCAGCGATAGAAGTGCACATTAAAACTCAGGCATTCGGAGTTCCTGCGTCTTCTCTGAACACAAAATACTACCTGTATTTATGCTCTCCCCCCTCCCACCGAGAGATAAAGAGGCTTAATCTTCTCCTGGGCTCTGCATGATCTTCTTTTATCTCCTTAGCTGTGTTCCATATAATGAAAGTGACATCACAGGGTGGCTTTTTGCCTCTTCCCAAATTACTTTCAAATTAATTAATGTCATAAGTTTAGAATGTTTAGAAGGATTTTAATTTTTACTTGGCAATTTTAGATTGCATACGTACTTTTTAAACTTTTTCTTGGGATGTATATTTTTAGATCAGTGACCTTTTGGATGTATGATTCATGCTGATTTAATTTTTTCCAGCTGGTCCATTTTCCCTTAAGTTGGTACAGATGTTCTGAAACAGATACTTTTGCCATTAAACCAGTCATTACACACCTGTGCTCCCAATTTTTTAATGAAAATAAATCGATTTTCTTCTCCTCTATTCTCTATTTTTTTTCCCAAAATGTCTATAGCAACTTTTCAGGACAAAAACCCAACATAAAAAAAAGCCCAAGCACCTGTACACTAATGCCACCTGTCACAGATCTATTTGGCTATTCCAAATCAGATAATGCTATTTAATTTATCATGCAACTTTTAAAAATCAAGCACATAGTCTATTTATTAATGAAAGTAACTAAGTAGATTTAATATTTTGAGCATACATCAGACTGCAATGAGCTCTGCAAAAAATGATTTTATGTTTCCTTGGATTGTATTCTACACACATGGCACTTAGACACCCCCTCAAAAATATTAACAAGCATATCCATGAATGCAGCTGAGCATTCAAAAAGTAAATATCATAGCATGTTATTTGTCCATTGAGGTGCAGATCTGAGCTTTCAATAGGTTCCTTTCATATGCAGAGTGTGAGAGCAAAGAGCATTTCCGTGCTTATACAACTGAGCATATATCCTTTCTGCACTCTGATTTTGTCATGAGAAAAAAAGTCCTGTTACCATCTCCAGCCCTGGTCCCCTCCCTGAAATTCTCCTCTTCCCCTCCAAAACCTACAAAGGCACATAGACTCACTCACATTTTGAGAATTTGAATCACCCTTAACCTTTGGAAGAGTGATTCCATACTACTTCTATACTCAGAAAGCCACCTCTCTTCTCTTATATTTTCTCCATTAAAAGGAGAATCATAAATAGTACCCTGGACAAAAAAAAAACCGAAATAAAACTGTATCAGGGCTCTGAAAATAAGGGCTTTGGGAAAAAACCATGGGGTCTCTCAGTTCAAGTACAAAAGCAACATCAAACTTGCCAATCATATTACATGCAAAATGTTAGGAGGAGAGAAAAGCAGCTGAGAAAGTTTTTAAACTTTGACCCTCATTGCCTTCTTAGTGTAATCTGCAGCAAATAGTAAAATCTGTAAAGAAGATTCAAGTGAAATACCAGACATAAAAAGGCATGGGTAATGTTGATATAAACAGATCTTGGAAACTGGCACTTAAATGTGCTTCAAACACTTCTGTTTGCAATTCTATTAACAGTATTCTATATACTAGATTTTTTTTCTTTTATGATGTTCTCTTAAGTGAGTGCAATGTTCTTAAAGGTTTTGTGTTTCTCATAAACTGTTCTTGTCTGACATTATGCTTATATTTGTCCATTACTTATTCTATGTGAATCATAAACCCAACAAAAAGATTAAAGTACAGCCACCCATTGCAGTCATGACATAAACAGTGTATCTTTGTGGAGGACAACACTATTAAAACTTTTACTCTAAAGAGCTGCAGATGTTGAGCTCATGGGGCTGAGCCTAAATGCACAAAGAAGTGTTGATAACACTTTCTGGAAAATGTTTTTAAGAATGCCTAAAGAGCTAGTTAAATAAATCTAGAAGTAATCAGGAAATACTCAGTAAATGCAAACAAAGAGATCAGTTGGTCATTATTTGGGAGAATGCTATTATTTGTTGTCAGTTTGTGAAAGAGTTCTGAAAATGTTACACACTCAATTTGATTTTACATGTATTATCAGGATAATGTTAATTTTGGAAGTATTTAGTTACTTGTTAATATGTAAGTTCCACCATTAGCAGTACAGAGAAAATACAGATGAATTCTTCTGGGGAGCAGAATCTGCCCCCTCTTATTTGACAGATCACTCATATGCTGTAAACAGTGAGCATTCAATATTTATGTTTTGCTAACCATCTACAATCTGATTTTTTCTGAAAAAAATTAATCAAGTACTTAAAAATGACCACACATGTAGAAAACAGAGTTGGTTTGCACATACTTGTCCACAAAAAAAAGAACTACAACTGCAAAAAGCTGTCAGGCCAGACTGCCCCATCATCCTTGTTCATGACAGTGCTCATTTCTTCCACAGATTTTCTACTTGCATTCATGGGATCACCTTCAAAGTGAATAGATAACAGAAATGGCCCTATTTTTTAGCAGAACAAAAGAGTCAGTGGAGAAAAAGGAGTCATCTTTTGTTGTCGCAATAATACTTGCTTCTGTCTTCAACTTTGAGCTCATACTGCTCTGCATCACAAATAGGTTTAATGCAATTAATGTCATTGCACTCATGCAAAATCAAAATCAGTAGTATAATGCAATAATTAAGATTAGAAGGGACTTCCAGAAGTCATATAGTCCAAATAGCTGCTCAAAAAAGGATCCAGCATCCAAGTTAGGCCAGGTTGGTGTTAGATCAGGTTAAAATAGAAAATAGACCACAGTGATGATTGTCCTTTTATACCTTAAGGTTATATCAATTACTAAACACTCTTCCAAATACCTTTTAAAGCACACAAGAGAGTTTACTTGAATAAATCTAAGTTTTTCAGCTAGCTTTTATCACCTTTGTCAAGATCAATTAACCTTTGTCCCTTCTCATAGAGGAGAGATTATATTTAATATTAGTCCCCAACTTTTAACACTTAAAAATTCCCAAAGTTTGACTGCTGAATGTGTTCAAGAGGGCTTCAGTATGGACAAGACCAAGCAGCTTAAGAAAAGCATTGACTAACACAAGATAAGGCTTAAAAGCTTTGTGTAAACACAAGAGCAATGTCTAGGACTCAGCACTGAGCTTTCAGGCTCCATGTTCTTGAAAAATCCTAGAGACTTGTAAGCATTTCAGGAGTAAAAGGAAACTAAAATCTGGGAGTAGGATGAAAATAAAAACAAATGGAGATCTTTCCTGTGCAAATGTAACATCACAAAAGTAGCAGCAGCCTGATACCAGTGTCAATTGGAACTGTATTTTGTGAATAGCTTAAAAGAAAGATGGAACTCTAGAAAGTAGAGAATTGCAGTAAAACACATCAGCTAACAAAGAAGTGGTGATGACATCGGTATAAATAACCCAGGACAATTGCTGGTGAAAGAGCTAACATGAAAAACTTTCTAATACAACATTTTTAAGATGATAATACAGACACCACCTTATATTTGCAGTGATATTCTCAGCTTACATGTATTTTATTAACTGAGAGAAATGATGCTTTGTGAATTGTAAGAAAGACCATTTGGACTTCATCCATCAGAATCTCTGCCATAAAATCTTAGCTGGAGACTGAATTCTGCTGGGCTAGATCACTCCCAATTAATTAATCAGTAGCCCTACAATTAATGATTCTAATTAACAGATTAGGCCACAAAGGGATTTCTGCCTTATCAGCCATTTATACGATTGTTTGCTGCACATCGAGGAAAAGGGCTCTGAAGGTTTGCTGCAGATCCCCAGCACAGACGGACGGGAGGAGGTGACAGAGTTTGAGACTGAGTGCAACACAGCATTTACCTCCCTGCAGTGCCTCCGAGGTAGGGTGATACCTCCTGGGAGAATTACAGTGCAGCAGGTGGGCTTTCCTGAAGCAGCTGGAAGGCGGGAAGAGTCTTCTCTAGCTGCTCTCAGGCTGGGACAGCAACACCTTACTGACTGCTATTGCTTAATTGCAAACTGATGAAAAGCGCTCTGGACGACTGGTGTTTGTAAGTGACAGCATTTAGCTCTTAGAAGAGAATTTAGGGCAGGATGACAAGCTTCTCCTTCATGTGAAGTTTCAAAGGTTTTTTCGCCAGAATGAATGAGAAAGTTAAGCTGAGTCATACATCTTTAACTCTTTAGTGTTCAGAATAGACAAAATGCATGTTTACAACATGCAAAAAAAACCCCCAAAACAAACAAAACCCAACAAAAAAATCCCCAACAAAACAAAACAAAACAAAACAAAACAAAACAAAACAAAACAAAACAAAACAAAACAAAACAAAACAAAACAAAACAAAAAAAAAAACAAAAAAAAACCCCACAAAACACAAAACTACAAAAAGCCAAAACAAAATAAAACTAACCCCACAAACTAAAAGTACAAGAGTTTTCAGTGGCTGAAAATAAAATATCAGCATTTGTCACTAGTGTGATTTAGTGATTTCCATCTGAGCAGGGATCAGAAATGCTCAGTAAGGATCTCATAGCCATTAGAGCTTTGTCTCCCTGCATTCCATGTGAGAAGGTTTCGATGCTATAATTCTTGGATTAAAGCAAAATGTGTAAGGACAGATCACAACAGAGGGAAATAAATATGGAATTGTCTATGCCTAGGAAAAAAACCATTTCTGTTTCTCATGCTCATACATGTCTCCCATTTCAGTTCTGCTTGTGGTCACATTGAAATAAAAACCCCTTATAGGAAAAAATTCGAAAGGATTTGAAAAGAAAGGTATCGATTTTTGTGTCCTGAGTTTTCAGTCCTGTATGGGATCTTTTCCTTCTGTTTGCAACTAGTTTGCTAGAGACCTGCTGAAATTCAACTATGCATTTTTAACTTAAAATCTTAAAATGAACTTCCAGAGGTAGCAGAGAATTAATGGGAAATGTGCTTAAATCACATTGTATTTAATAATAATTTTAAGGACTAAACTTTCCAGCAAGAAGTATTTCTGTTCTCCTAAACTTCTGACACAACTTGCTCCCTTCCTAGTACAAGTGGACTTGGTGTATACCAAACCAGCAACATCCAAAAGATCAGCGTGGAGGTGCAGGCCAAGAGTCACTCCACACACAGATGATTAACATAGGAATCCACTGAGGGCTATTAAACATAAATAGAAAGCTGTTACTCATACCTCAGGAACCTTCTGAGCAACACACAGCTAGAGGATGAGAAAACTCTATGGAAATACTACTGTAGTCTTGCCATGTTCTTTTGGTGCTGACATCAGATGTTGAAGTAGATGGACCTTTGATATATAAATGGATAATCACAAATTTTTATTACCTCAACTGCACTAAATGACATGGACAGTGGTGAAAAGTGTGCAACTAGTGAAATATTAAAATCCACAGGACTACGTGGGTCACAACTTATGGCTATAAGTCCCTTGTTACCCACATGAGTCCATTGTAAAGACCAAAATGGAAAATCAGACCAAGATCCAATATTCAGTTTTGCCAGCATAAATAGAAAGGAATTAAACAAAACTTTTATTGTTAAAGAGTTAGAATAAGTGGTTCCATTTCTCACACTCTAAATCCAGAAAGACAGTTGTTTTGCCTCTGAGGATGTTTTTAAAGAATGATGTATTCCTTCCTTCCAGTCCCAGCGTGTATTTCTAAAGAAGGCCATTCTGCAAAGAAATACAAGTTATGAATATACTGCACAGCAATCTTGTGTGACAGGTGGACAAAGTCAATTACCAAAAACTCATCTTTAAGATTTGAGAAGGGTTATTGTGTGTGTGCGTGGGGGTGTGTGCGTGTGTGTGTGCATGGGTGCGTGTGTCTGTCTGTGTACGTCTGTGTTTCACTAATGGAAGAGTTGTAATGTGTGCTGAGGGACTTGATTTTTAAAACAAAATACAAGTTAAAAGCTTGTCATGAATTTGGAATGGCAGCAGCATCTAATCAGATGTATCTGATTAATTCTACAAAGGCATGACCTCTTTAATCTCTCTGAAATTCAGTTCCCGGGAGAAAAGCAAAGCTTAATAAGAAAAAAAGGAAGGACATTGCTGGCTGAAAGACCTAAAACCCTGCATGGAAGAAAAAGGTAACAGTGGAAACATATGTCTGTAAAGGTAAGTGATCTGTTCTTAGATTCACATGATCTCAGTAATATGCTCTGACATCCTGTGCTGTGGGGGCAGATACCTAAACTTGCCAAAAGGCAGCAAGATAACACACTTTTGGACTTTGATGATTAGTAAAAACAGTGTTATTATTTAATACAGATAAGGTTCTGGTGCATCAGCTGCATCTTGTCTTCTGGAAGCACAGCAGTTCTGGTTCATCATTTCAGTTCAAAACAAAAAACGCAGAAGCAATAATGACTTGCATAAACTTGGTTTCTCTGTGGACCACAGCCAATTACCAGCAATGTGATAGTCAGCAGAGAGGATGTACTTGTCAGACTGTTCCTTTAATTACAGGTTATTTGAGAAATTGATTAAATAACCCCTCCATTTTGTTTTAAGTGCTAACCACCTCCAACTTTTTCTTTTTTTCTTTTGAGAAAGCCTTTTCTAAATCTCACAGAAAAATTACATAAAAACCATTTAGTACTTAGAGGCTTCCTCTAGTAACTGGGATCTCTGCTTTCTGGAGGTAACTTGGGAAACACTGTTGTCACGGTTAATGACGAAAGGAATGTTTGCTTAGATGCTGGGTATGTTTTCATAGCAATTGTGTAAACCTAAGTGGTCCCTTTCATGCATAGGACCAAGATTTTACAATTTAGGTTCTTTCTCAATCTGATTATCATCTCTAACCTAGAAAAGTATTATACTTTGTTCAAAGACTACATCCCAGATTCTGACAGAATGTTTACCTAGGCACTTGCTAAAAAAATTAAGGACAGCAGGGTCCACATAACTTAAACTTGATTTTCCTGAGCCTAAACCAGCACTTATATCTGCCAAAACCTGCAATCTTTGAACTGCATGTATATTCCAACAGTCCTCCTTAATAAGCTGTACATTTCATCATTGCCTCAATATAACTTTAGAGACCGTGGACATCACAAGAATCTTTAGCACATCATTATTTCTTTTTTCACTCCATGAAAAGAAAGGAGAAAGAATTTGGATGTCTGAAATTTGGTTTCTAAGCACACATCTCTACCCTTCAAAAATATATTCTACCTTGGCAAGTCTTTCTAAGTAAGTGAGAGGCTAAGTAATAATGGGTGTAGGAGAAAAATTAAATTAAAAGGGACTTAAGTACTACATTTGAATTCAACACACTTGGATGATTCCCCATGGAACATGTTATGGTTTTTGTCCCATGTGAAAGGAAACCAAAGTTAATTATAGAACATAGCACTGGGCAAGCAAATAAATCAAGCTTTGCACTGCTAAATTCTCACATCTGCAAATTAACAGCTATGGGTCTTTTAGTGTAGACTCTTCTCTTACAACAAAACTATACCAAATGTAATAGTTGTTTATCGTAGGATAAGAAGATGTAATCCAAAACAAATGTCCATTTCACAAGAATTCATAGCCGTGGGACTAAATCACCACCCACAGAAGTGTGTATCAGAATGAGAGCATTAGCTCAATATGTAATACTGCAAAAGTCCACTCACAGTATCTGTGCAAAACCAGTGTACAGCAAGATACAGAAGCATTGCAATGCTGCAAGTATAATGTCTATTTCAGAAGCTGGTGTATGCATTGTATCCTGTACCTTATATGTGTAATATAATGGGCATTTGGTAACGTATAGACATAGGAATCATATCAAAAAATAATATATAACTATACACATGATTATGTATGTGTATGTATGAGAGACAGAAACAGAGGGAAAAACATGTAAATAATCTTCCAAAGAGAAACTTCTCCAGAAGATAACACTAAAATTTCCTTGAACAGATTACAGAAGCCTATACCCCCATGAACACCCATGAATGTGTAGCATAGAAGTGGTTCAGTCACTTCCATATGTGCAAGCCAGGCTGATTGATCATTCATATCGAAAGATTAGTTTAAACAATCACAATGATCACTAGCTTGTATGGTTCATCCACTTGGAAAAATGGGTGTGAAACTAAATTTTTTTTCTGTTGGCCAGCAGTAAGCACGTTCAGGCAGAAATGAAAAAAAACACTACAACAAAAAAGAAACATCCAAATCTCTGTGGAGAGTGTTTCTGAGGCTAAGTACTGTACTAGACAGTTTATATTTAAATGTTCATCACAGGACTCTGCTGCAAGTCTCATTTTCCCTTATTTAAAAGGCAGATATTATTTACTTGCTGCTACTTCACTTGGGGTTTGTAAGAATCATTCATTAATGGCAACACTTTGAACAAGTGAAATCCTCTATAATGACAGCAATGTTATTAGGGGAGAGAAAGGCACCACCTGAAAATAAAATCAGGACCAGTTTTCCTTTCCCCACTTTGAAGACTGGGGGCTCATATCTAATTTTAACTCTATTTTGTTGTTTAGCTTTGTTTCTCTCTCCTTGGCCATTATCTCTCCAGAGTAAGTCGGGTGGCATCATAACTTTGAGGGAGGGTTCTCATTACAAGGCATTGCAGGATTACTCCAGCTTTATTCAAACGAATGCATTTAGCCCCAGTTCAAAAGAACAAAACACAACCACCCCATTCCCCCACTTGCAACCATACTCAGGTGCTTTACTCCATTGATTTAGAGGCTTAAATATCTTTCTGGATTTCTTTTTCCTACATGTTTCATTTGTCTGCAGCACAGAGTAGCTTTCTCTAGACAGCCAGCTTCTCGTTTAGCAGAGGTCAGCTGTAAACACACATGCAGTGTTATCAACAGGATTTGTGCAACACGCAGGGAAGTCTCTGCAGCCCAGATTCCATCAGTGTTTTTATCCGTATTAGGTAAGATTAAAGCCAGCTATGATAGCATGCAGAGGAGGTGCTGAATTGTGCAAGGGCGCCGTTTGACTCCTTTGTGGAGGCTCACTTAGCACATTTCCGCTCTCCCTTAACAACTTCGATGCGCTAAACCCAGACCTGGCTAAAGCCATTCATTACACAGCACTAAGGCACAGATAAAATACAGGAGCTCAACACCTGAAGAGTGTTCTCACTGAGATAATGCAGCAGTAAAGAATTAGAAAAACCCTCAGCATCGCCCCTTCACAGATCATTACAGTCCTGCTGCTAATACACGTAGTGCAGAATTAGGCCACCAGTGAATATCTCGAGTGAATATCACACTGTGTGAATATCCTCTGAATACCTTGAGTGCATGGATTAGCATATACAAAAGCCACTGCCTGCTATTGCACTGAATCCAGTTTGCTTAAGCATGTATAATGGACACTGTATTACTGGAGATTTTTCCCTTTTTTTTTTCTTCTTCAGTGAGCTGGACACTGACTGGATTGCACCAAAAAGATGAAAAAAACCCAGGACTTCTATAAGGGCATTCTTTCAGCAGCACGTCACACAAATTAGAACAAGAAGGATACAGATTGGTTTTGGTAGATTCCCACTGATTTTCAAGGATCCCTTTGTGATTTTAAGAAGAAAATGAGAAACAAAACTAAATAGGTAATCCTAGAGAAAATCCCACTAGATCTATACTAGGTACTCCTGTGCAGCAAGCCATCAGCATCTGTCAGTGTGAAGTGAGCTGTGCTTCTTGTTACCAGTGGCTGAGTTGCACGGTGTTTCCCTAGATGATATGAATACACAGTTGGCATATTTTATGTGAATTATGAAGTATATAGCTGTGTGTTTGAAAAAAACCCCAAACAGAAGAAGAGAAAAAGAGGCAACAAGCACGTCTAAGAAAAGCACTGTACAATCCATTATCAATTTGCTATAATGTAAATAGGTCTCTCATATCATTAGCAAAAAGAGTTTTTATGAAACATTTCAACTTTGAAACACTGCATAAAAAGATCAGCATGCGATCACTCTCTTATCTGCTTTCCATTATTCATCTACACATAAAAAAATGTTTTGATACAAGACAAAATGCAGTTCCCAGCTGTATTTTGTCATGAAATGGCTTTCATAGCTCACAGCTCTATTATCAGGAAAAGATTCTCAGCAGCTGGGTAAATACATTCTTCTATGTTGATGCTGCCTGTTAATTTTGCATCTAAAGCTTGCCGATGTTATAGAACTATAAAGCTTCAGAAAATGCCATTGATGGGAAATGCAGTTGCTGTACTATGGATAATTCATAGGCAATAGATGAAAAGGATCATGCTGGATCCTCTCAGGGAGTATTCCTGTTTTCAACACAGACAGTCAGTGACTAAGAAGACAGTTAGGCCCTGAAGTGCTTAGGTAGATATTGTAGTATAAACACATGCACACGTGTGGGCTGCTTGTGAGGCTGCAAGTAGTTTTTAAACACCTTGATTTAAAATTTTAACTTCAGGAAAGGGTTGCCCAGAGAAGTTGTGGATGCCCTATCCCCAGAAATGTTCAAGGCTGAGTCGGATGGGGCTCTGAGTTACCTGGTCCAGTGGAAGACGACCTTGCCCACAGACAGGGCGTTGGAACGAGATGATCTTTAAGGTCCCTTCCAACCCAAACCATTCCATGATTCTATGATTCAGCATTAGCCACTGTCCCTTTAAAGGTTCAAGCATTGGAACTAAGAAAGAAATTAAAATAGGTGATGAAAGTTCATGTTACAAATGGTCTTCTAGAATTGGTTTTAAAATAAAATGTTCAAGTATTAGTCTTGACTGCAGTGCTTCAGTGTGTGGAGTTTGCATGCACCTCAGACATTTAGAACATATCTTCATGGCATGAAGTATTGGTGGCAATACTTCAGCACTATGGCTGAGTTTAGTTTGGGAATGGAAACAGCACAGCGGTTAGCGTGATCCTACAGTCCTGAAGTTGAACAGCTCTCCTTCCCACTTCCCCAAACAGACTGGGTGGACCTACGTAACTGAAAATGCAATTTCACACTATGTGTGCACAAAATGTACTTAGAGGAGGCACCATTCCTGAAGAGTACACAGTCAAAAATACTCTGACACAAAAAGCTCAGTTATCCCTTCTCACCCCACTGCACCGTCTCCTCCCCACCATGTCCAGCCCAGCTGCTTTCTGCACCGAGATGATGCCTCTTTCTCTCTGATTCCCTCCTGCACTACACAAGAGCCCCTCTCGAGAGAGTTTTGACCCTCTCCCACCCTCCACACGTTTCTGGTATGCCCATTAGCTTTTGCTCAGGATTTTCCTCTGACGAAAGAGGCTGAAGAGCCCTGGCACAGAGAACCAGTCTTAGGGTAGCTTTAGATAATCCCCTAAACTGGCGACTAATCAATTCGAAAATAAATAGGAAATGGAAAGAAAGATCGCTCAAAGCCCAGATTCGGGTTGATGACATTTGCTGTTAAACTGAAGCCAAGTCATCTTAGCAGCTGCAAAACTTCAAATCAGTTGCAGGGGCTATAAAGTAAGTCACAAGACGGAAGGAAGGAAACATGGAGAACAAGAAAAGATGAACTGTTAAGCTGCCTTTGCAAATACAGAGTGTGATTTAATGTTCCAGATTACTAACTTGAATTATTTGTTTCCAAGTGCTGGGATTAATCAACCCTTTCCATTAGCAAGTCTGAATGAAATGTTCTTTCCATAGCCCTTGCAGAGACGACATAAAAGTACACAGAAATATTAATAATGACAAAGTCAATATAATCTTTAATCCACAACAAAAATATCCTAATGCATCATGGTCTCCATAGGAACTGCACAAAATCTAGAGCTTGCATTTTGCAGGTTTCTCTGATGTTACCAGTATAGAGCTCAACCTGCAACCCTGGCCCTGAGGAGTGGATGTGCTGGATGGCCTAGAAAGGGGAAAAGGGTATGTAAGTGTGCTCCCTTAACACCACTCTCTAAAAGGAGCAGCTGAGTACAGTGCATCTCAAACTAAAGAAAACCAGGGCTCCAATCTACGACATAATAGTGACCTACCCATTTATGAGCTAAAGAAAAAATATAAAATGCCCAACTAGATGCTACACTTGTCTATATATTTGTTCAGGAGTGGGTCTGATGTTACAGCTTTCTCTGCTATATTATCTTAGAATCATACCTTGTCTCCAGTGTAAGCTGAAAAAAAAATTGCTCTCCGACAGCTTATTTACTGAAAAAAGAAAAACACAAAGGGCAGCTGTTAGAAAATGCTTAAACTCTTTATCAAGCACCAAAATACCGCAGATGTTCTTCAGATTCTTCTGCTTCTTCTGCACTGCTGCCTCTAATGAGTACAAGCTCTCATCTGACATCTGAATTTTCTTCACTGGTTAAGGGTATAAGTGCAAAACAGGCATGATAGAAATCCTCCGCAGTTACACCACCATAGAATTTTTGCATGCCTTTGTGTCACTAGCACAGCTCCTGAGTCTTCTCTCTACATATATAAAGTGGGAATAATAATTCTGTCTCAGCAGTCTAGCAGGGAAATCTAATAACTGCCTTAAAGACTAGGAAGTGCTCGGATATGGAAGGTTCTTATAGGTATACTGATAGACAAATCAATACATTCAAAAGATATAGAAAGATACTATCTTATATGGTCAGTTATGAATCTAGAAAGACTAAGTGATATATTCAGTGTGCTTCTAATGGGCCTTTGTTTTGCTACACTAGAGTAAGGTAATCATTCATCTTTACTTGCTGAAGCTTCTTGCACTGTAAAGTTTTATCTTCATTAGGATAAAGGTAGCAAAATCAGACCTGGCAGCTCTATTCTCCTCTAAATCTTCCTGCCATAGGGTAACTAGAATAGCACTAAAAATTAAAAGGAGACAAGGGAGGAATATAGATGTAAAGAGCAGGAGGAGACATTATTATTGTCAGTGAGAATTAGCCAGTCAATCTTTCTAGCCACAAAGCAATTTAATTTGGCCTTTTACTGCATCCATTTTCTCTGATTAATTTTTATGATGTCAGCCTTCTTGTCCCTTGGGGCTGGAAGTTTGTGGGACATTGTTCAAGTCTTTAACCCAAGGCCCTGTGTCTGGCTCTCTGGTGATCCCCTCTGGTGCAAGCAGCTTGGAGCCCAGATACTTCTCAAATGCGCAGGTGATAATCTGACAAGCGTGGTTCCTCTCTCTCTGAAATGTGCCACAGCATTAAAGTGAGTTACTACTCAGCACTTAACAGCTGTTGGCTTCTCCTGACAGCATTAATACAACATTAGACATAGAGATATTTCAAGAGTGAGAGATGTTTTTAAGCAATTGCAGGTCTGCAAGGTTTCTCTCAAAGGTGTTTATTTAACCAGAGCTCACAGCTGCAAGACTTAAAAAGAATGTATCCATATAAAAGCAACAGCAGTAGCTTGAGTCATTTACACACAAAATGACTCCACTTGACGTGAAAAGGTTTGCATTTTCTTACTCCCCTTACAGGAAGTCTAATCTGCTGCCACCAACACAAACAAGCTTTGTCTGTTTGAAAAGTTCATTGCTTGTTACTATGACCAAGCACAACACCGAGACAGCTGTGTCGCATTCCTCTGTGTTCCAGTGCTTTTCCTTCAAATCACATCAAGTACTATTTACAAAAAAAGGGGCAGATTAAAAATAATAAAGCCTAAAATAACTTTAAAAAGTCAAGGACACTTTTTTTTTCTTTTGGGATATCTACCTCCATCTGGTACTTCTAAGTCTGATGCTCAGGAATAAATTAACCAGTCAAGAACACATGTATTCCTAAACTGCCATGTAAGTGATGTAGTCGTGAATTTATTCATCCTAGTTTCTTCTTTCTTTTTCTCCAGTTTTGCAGTCTGTTCCTTCAATATCTATGTTTTTGTACATATTAATTTTGTCAAATTCAGCTTTCCTGGTAATATGCCTGGAAATAATTCACTTCAACTAAGTGAAGTTTGCATACCTTCTTACCCTGACAGCATCTCCTCTAACTACTTACAAATCAGATCAAGATGTAAAAATGAGAGGTTGAATTTGATGACAATGGGGATTTCCATCTGATGCTCGAAGTTGATTATATTTCTGGTTTTATTTCAAGACAAGCATAAGAAGAACAGTGTATTTTGGCAGGACAGGCATAACCCTGTAAAACATGGTACATTGTAACACACTATTTTATATGAACTGGGAGGAAAATGTGAGAATAATAATTTTTAATGATTGTGTTTAAGAATATCTGTGATGGTGACCCCTAGATAGAAGAGCTCACTGTTGTTTAGAATGGAAGCTACTTGTTACTCTGCTAAACCAATACATGTGCAAGGTCCAAGAGCTGGTTGTTTAATTCTCAATGATGTCCCGAACAGGAATAGTCACTCATGAGCCAAGACCCTGGCAACCAACGCAAAAATCATTTTCTACAGGAATATACACCAGCTTAGAGATTTTGTCATGGCATTCAATTTCCTTTCAAGCATAACTTTTGATTTTGGGGAGGAGTACCAAAGCAAGCAAAACAACATTTCCCTCCAGCAAGGGGTTTTTTTTGAGGTGACAGATATGATTTCGGAATTTTTAATCTATGTGTCATTTTTTCAGAAGGAACCTCAAATCCTGTCTTGCAAACTCTAGACACATTGATAAAATAAACCACTCATGGAAGTTGTTTATATGCATATAAGCTAGCCATCCAAGAATCTCATTATACTCGACTGCTTTCTGAATATAACATCATTGCTGCAGATGGTAATCACACTGCATCGTGCTTTAAAAAGTGCTGTTTTTAAGGTTCTGGGCATGGCGGAAACTCACACACATTTGGTCAGCAGAATAAAATGTTACCTCTAAGTTTATTTTATCCAAATTAATATAATTGCTGGGATCATTTAGAGCCTTTGTCTCAATGCTCCATGTCTGCTCAAGAGAGAAAGAGCAACTTCACCCTCAAACATACATTTCCTTGTACAATTTACACTTGTGATATATTACTCAGTTACTAATTAAAAAGCAGATGTTAATGCTCATTTTCATACCATAAAATCTTCTGCTTTTTGTCCTCAATAAACCTCCATGTTTGGGGTTTTGTTTTTTGGGGGGTTTTTGGTTGGTTGGGGCTTTTTTGTGTTTGTTTGTGGGTTTTTGTTGTTTTTTCTTTGTTGTGTGGTTTGGGGTTTTTTTTTTAAGTAAGTCTCTTATACCCAGAGCACTAGATTCATATTTAGGCTTAAGTCCCATCCACCTCAGTGGATCTCGATGGGATTTTTGCCTCAGGTAAGACTAGAAGATGCAGACCTGATGTTCATGTATTTTGACAAAAACATCTTCACACATTTTGAGTTCTTCAGTGCTGACAGTATTGATATTTTTTTCCTGCATCCAACCAACTCAGTGCACTGAATATTTAATAATACAGGTGATATGAGGACCCGTTGTCTGACTCATGTAAATAACACAATAATTTAAACCTGGTCTTCCTTCTCTACAATGTATACAAGGATAAATGGATACAGTGTCTCTCAAAAAATCCCATAAACATTGGCAGTAATATAAAAGAAACTAGAATTAAGTGGGCATTTGGAAAAAAGAACCAATTGTTCAATTTTAGAATATTTTGCTGCCACCTTTTGGAATGTAATAAAATGTGCATCTCAGTGGTTTGTAACAGGGATGTAATTTAGCCCTCAATAG
This sequence comes from Aleadryas rufinucha, assembly GCA_013397815.1. NCBI lineage: Eukaryota > Metazoa > Chordata > Aves > Passeriformes > Aleadryas > Aleadryas rufinucha. Next base: position 1,563,648 of record VZTH01005174.1, read on the forward strand.
CAATCGCTAACATTATTACAGAAAGAATTTATGCATTTTTCCTTTTTTCCTTTTTAAATTCTTAACAAGTAAGTCCAGTTTCACCTTTCACCTTCACAGAGAGACGGAATAGCACAGATTCAAATTTAAGGCCTTCGCATGTGAATAAAATACAGGAAAAAAATTGTGCATCAAGCATAACTCTCAACAAATGCCATGATTAGTCAGAAGATCAAGAATTATTTGGACATAAATAAATATAAGTAAACAAAGCAAGGAGATGCTTACAGATGACACCTAAATAGCAATTAATCACTGGCAAATAACTGTTAGTTTAAATCCAAGGTTACTTGTTAAAACTCAGGGCCTCTTTTCCCCCCAGGTGGGTTGTGGCCTTTGCATAACTGCACTGCTTTTAAAATATAACTCTACATAAATAAACAAGAGGAAAACAAGTCCTAAGGCTCTGGGCTCTGTCCTACATATTCTCTCCCTGTTTCTGTCAGAGAGATTTTCTTCTGCACAACTTACAAAAATGCAATGCATTTTGGGGAAGATTAATATATATAAATATAACACCAGCATAAAGAACATGTCAGAAGTTCTTTGTTATCACTAAGACAACTGGAGCACTAGTCTTATTTTAGAAAAGGAGAGATCAGAAGCATTTAAACTGGAGAAAGAATAGAAATATCTGTATCTGTAAATGGTCCTGGACAGCTTTCGTTCGATGCAAGAGGTTGGTATTCCCAGAGAACCCTGGGATTCAGGTGCCTTCATTGTGGCCGGTACAGTGGACAGATGACCTCTAGAACAGCCAGCTCTGCAGGGACGTGTGCTGCTTGGCAAAGTGTCTGGTCGCCGGGGGTCTGGTGCTCGCCAGGTGGATCGCACAACAACCCTTTGGGGAAATAAAAATTGGAGCATTAGGAAGTGCAAGCACGAGGCTATTTCCTTCTATGTCACTGTTATTTCTTCTTGTCTAAAATGTAATTTAAATTAACACACAGGTGCTACAAGATCTTTAGTCCAGAAAGCACTAAAATGAGTACGTTTCTTATGGAAAGCACTCACATCCCAAGTGAGAAGGTTTTGGACACTTACCGAACTTCAACAGTGGGGTTGACGAACGTGTCTCAGCCCTGGCAGGAGTGTCATAAATGTATGGATGTGCTCCTTGTGGGAACAGGGTTATTTGCAGGATAGGGGCATCGATAATAAATCCTGGCAGTGCGGCTTTGGCCCGGGTGAGGAGGTGGCGCTGCGGCGATACGAGGCGATTCCCGACTAATGAAGGCCATCGCCGGCGCCGTTGCCGGGCGACGGGCGGGACCGGGCGGGCGGCTCGGCCAGGCGCAGCCCGGGGCTTTTTCCCGCGGCTCTCTCCCGAGGCTCTCTCCCGAAGCTCTCTCCCGAGGCTCTGTCCCGGGGCTCGGCGGCGGCCGAGGGCGCCGCGAGGCCGCAGCGAGACACCTCCACCATGTCGCGGGGAGGCGCCGCCGACTGCGGGCTGCAGGTGAGCGGCGGCGGCCCGGGCAGGGACGGGCAGGGGCAGGGTAAAGCCGACGCTGGGGAACAGGGCCTGCGAGAAGGTTTCTGCCACTGGGAATACGTTAATTCGCTGTTACAGGCAACACACCCACAAAAATCCGCGTTGTTTTCAAAATGAAAGCGGGCAAGCAGGCTGCCCTCCGAGTGAGGACACCAGGAGCTGCTGTCCTGGGAGCACAGGCTGGGAGCAGCCCGGCTGCCCCGTTCCTGACAGCCGGGCCGAAGGAGCGGCCTGGCCACCAGCAGGTGCTTCGGGAAGCGTCCAAGGCCCGTGACAAACCACTGCTCCTCGTGGTTTGTGGGTCGAGGCCTGGAATCCGGAGATACTGGTGCATTTTTCATGTGTTTGCAATCTGTAAGTAAGCCCAGTGCCCTTCAGAATCATGTAAATGTGGTGTGTTCGTGTTGTCCTGCGGCAGAGTCCAAAATACGTGAAGTTCTTCACCGGTTTGGACCTGCCACCTGCGTCAGGCTCCTGTCCTGCGGCAGTGAAGAGATCGTCTATGCTCACCTGCTATCACAGACCCTTGTGCTCTTGCCGATCAAAACATACAAAAGAGGAAGTGTCACGTGATTATACATCACCAGTGCCAAAACATGGAAAAGGGATTTGCAAGATATCTTGTGTTTTTTACGAAGAAAAAATATAAATAAATACATGCAGATTTGGGGACTTCTTTTGATGCAGATATGTTAGGGGAATGGAGCTAGAATGGAAGCACTATGCTTCACAATAATTGTCAATTAAATGGGCTTACCTCTATTGCTTAGTTTTACTTACATATGTGTGGGAGGGGAGAATTAGTGCTGAACTGGAACAAATGAATCTTCCCTTTTATGTAAAAGTTATTTGTGAAGCCATTTCAGGATGAGCTACAGGAAGCAATTTTGGATTATGCAACAAGCAAGGAAACAGATGAATATTCAGACGACTTTGAAAGTGATGAAGATGGCATGTTAAATGGTAAAACAAAATTAAATATTTTCCTTGTGTTCTTCCCTTTCTTAATTCATTACTAGATCCTAGGGAAACTTTATGTGTCAATATGACTTAGTGTTCCAAATTTTCATGTTTTAACAACTTCTAAATCACTGAGTCCTCCTCTGCCAAGTTAGCAGCAGAATTCCCAATGAAATCAGTGGAGGTGCCAAGCTGCTAGACCACACACAGTCTGTACTGGTTCCTACCACTGTGGTGCCCAGTTCTCCTTAGCCATCTTGCTTACTTGACACCTGGATGAGACAGTAGTGCACAGTACTGTAAATGAAAGTGGACATGGGCAGAGAGAAAGCCAGTGGTTTTTTCGTACTGGTTTCCCAGTCTGGATAATCAGTGAATAAGGGCTACAGGACATGCTGCAGAGCGTGCTTTCCTGGCAGTGTATGTAAACCAGGAATAGGTTTGATCTGGCTGTTTTTCTTGGAGCAGGATGCATTTGATGTTTGCTAATGTTTATGTTTGGCCAAATGACAAGATTGGCCAAATGACTCCTCTTGCTGCTGGTATAGCACTAAATGCTGAGGAAAATAGGAATGTTCAGTGTGATCATGTATTTTTAAAAGGACTTCCTCTGTGGCCTGTTTTTCATTCACACCTGAAACATCTTTTAACAGTTTGTGGGATGCTTTGATTTCCCTTTGTTGACGAGATTTAGGAAAAAAAGCTCTTCAGTAGTAAATGCGTTACTCTGCTATCATGACATTCTTTTGTCACCTTCCTCAAACATTTGAACTCTGAAATTAGGTCAGTTAGCAATAACAGGCTAGAGGAAGATAAATATTTTTGTTAAACATGTGAACCTTAGCATTGCAGAAGATACTTCCTTTGAGTATCTTCTAGTAGAGGTTAAATGGGGCAGAAGTGAAGAGAAGGGAAGGGAGGATGTATTCTAATACCAAACATGCCCAGCTTTGTTGTTGTTGACTGTCTTCCACTTCCTGTGGCATTGAGACATTGTTTTTTAGAATGGCTTTAAATTGCATGGCAGAAAAGAATGAATGAGTGAGTATTTTTCTTTGGATTGGGTCCATGAAAATAGGTGACAGGAAAGGGAGTAGAATAAGGGCATAGTTGGTGGCTTTGCAGAGATCAGAGGCACAGAAAGAGAAATGCTCAGAAACTAAAGTCAGGAGGGTGTTATATAAAAAATAGTGTTAAGTTGTAGAAGATACAGCTTCTGTGTCCCATTTTTTTTCCACTTGTATCAAATGCAAGTTTGTAATGTGCTCTTTGCAGATATTAGGAGAGAACTTGCTGAAAATAATTCAGATTCTACAAGCACTGAGAAATCTGTTGCTGGGAGTCCTCTCTTGAATGATGATGCTTCACAAAAAGCAGTAGATTGGGAAAACGAAGCTGCTGATGACTTGAATTTAACCTTTCATGAAAAGAAACTTCAGCAAATAATGGTTTTAGAAGGTGAAAACATACAGAATGACAGAAAAGATGGTGAAGAAGGATGTTTAGAAGGTCAAAATGAGGATAATAACAGAAGAAATAATGAAGAGCATTCAGCTACTGAAGAAGTATTGCGTGATAATAGTGAAAGTGATGACTTGCCTATTAATGAACTACATAAAAAAGGAAATCAAGAGGAAAACCAACCAAAAGCAAAGCCTCGGATGCACAAAAAAGGAAAGGCTTCAGCATCAGGTGAAAAGAAAATATTTGAGTGTTGTTGCTGCTTAGCCATGTTACAGTATTTTAAAGTGTTTTAATTGGGGTTATTTTCTGTGTTAATGATCATCTGCTTCTAAAAAGACACAAACTCTGTCTGCCAGGGGGTAAACTGAACCAGTGTGGGTCAAGAGCAGGAGTTTCCTGTCTGCCTTCTCCTTTCAGAAGATGACAACCAGCTGTTTACGTCCTTATAAGTCCACCTCTCTATCAGTGCATGTGCATGGAAGGTGTGAGAGGGCTGCCAAGATGCCTCCTCAGTGTGTGCATGGCACAGAAAGCTGTGTTCACATCGTGTCCACAGCATCCATGCATCCTTTAATGGAAAGGACATTAAACTCCTTCTCTATGACCAGGTGAAGCTGTAATATAACAGATTGTCAGAAAATCAGCTGTAGCCAAAACATTTATGAGTGGTAGATGTCTCCTTATTTCGAAGTTAAACTTAAAATGATCTTTTACTTTGAAGATACTGACACACTTTGGATGTATAGTCAAATACGTAAACCCCCCAGTCTTGAATATTTCAGTATAAGAATAGCTAATTTTTAATATGCAAAGCAGAATTTGGAATTCTGCTCATTGACTATATGTGCCAAAAAACTTCATATTTTTTATCTAATTTCTAATATGAGAGGAATTTGTCCTGTTTGATGTTGAGATAAGTTTATGGCCAGTCATTAGCTGTGATGGAATATTACAACTTTGAAATTGGTAGAGCATGATTAAAGGTATCAGCTTCGTTTTTCCTTTCCACATGATGGCACCAAAGTGCTAGGTATTTGAATGTGCAGACACCTCTCTTTCCTGGCTGGTGTGCCTGCGTGGTTTTAGAGTGGCAGAAAAAAAGTTGAACTACTCCTTTTCTTCATGTGAATCAAAGTAGTGGAGTGACTCACTGCAATATTGGTTATAAATTCGGAATTCTTGTCACCTTGAATTTACCTTCACCACTGTAAATCTAGGTTAAATTTCTTAGATTATGAGCATTAATGTTCCTTTCTTCAGGTAATTTGGACTTAATTTGTCATCCAAAAATTCTATTGTTCTAAAGAATTCCATCAGAAATATGTGGAAGACTTATAATTTGGTTTTACTGGGGCATTTTTTGGCTTGTGTCTGAATTGTTTCACAAATTTAGATCTCCGCATTACTGGCAGTGGAAAAATGATTAAAATGTTTTTAAATCTTATTAATAATGTGTTTCATAGATAACAATTTCACCATTTAGGCATATATTCAGATTGAAGTGGTGTTTTCTTTAAATCCCCACTGCAGAATTTTTCAGTTATTTCCTCATGTGTCCCACACCCCTCAAGAACACCACACATTGAAAGCAGTATTGGTTACCCAAAGTATTAACTTGCAGACTTCATTAGAAGTTTGCTAGATGTCAGAAGAGCTCTTTCTGTGATTGCAGTGACTCTTGCTTTTGGTTTCTGCACTACAGCCGCAAAAGGCAAATGGAAAGTTTTGCCTTTGTTTTGCTCTCACATTCAATAACTTTAGTTAAAGCTGCAGTTGCTGCTGCAGTTGCTGTTTGGTTTGGACATGCAAATACAAGTGAATACTGGTCTTATTAGTATATAGTTCTTAGAAGGAGGCATACAGAAAATATGTTATACTGTATAAAATTTGGTGACAACTTTCACAGACTGATGGTCTTTCTAGAAATACATTTTGTACAGAAATAACAATACTCAGAAACAATGAAGTTCTTGTTGATGTGTCCTCTCAATCTTTTTTCTCCCTTTAGATCGAGATCAGAAGACTGTCAGCACCAGTGACTTGAAACTGCAGGACAATGGTAGGAAATCCCCTTCTGTGATAGAACAAATGAGGACCACAGTCTATGAGAAAACAAAAGAATTGGAGCAGTCAGCAGCTGACAGTTCAGATGGAATGGTGAAAATAGCAGAAGGCCAAATAATAACTGATACAATGCAGGAGGTATCAGTGAATGATCAATCTGAGCATGGGGAGGCAAAGAACGCATCACAGAACTCTGTCAAGGTATTGCTCATACACAGTTTACCAGTGTTTGGGACAATGTCCTAGAAGCACAGTGGAAAGTTTTGTAAAGTTACTGTTGGTACCTTAAGTGTGTAGAACGCTATTTGTAAAGCTGACAATTTATATCTGGTTTCTAGAGCTGAGGCTCTTATAAATTTTGTATAGCTTTTTGAAAGAATTAAGGAATACCTTTTCCACAAATTATTTAAATCAGATAAAGGTATTGAAATGTGTTTTGCAGCCTTAAGAAAGTACCCTTCTCAAAGTAAAAATGTCAAATCTCTGTTGTGAGGATAGCTGAACAGCAGTGAGCAGTGTGTGTTGGCTGAGGATGGAGTCCATAGTGTGACCTGAATAATGGATAAGATGCAAAGCACTCTGTGCTTTATTCTAGAAAGAAAATATATAGATTAATGTAATTATTAAGTATTCAAAAGACTTAAAAGAGTGTTTGTAGAATAACCCAGCTGGGTTCTTTTTACTTCTTTTTATTTCTAAACTATTGACTGTATTTTTACTTAATAAAATAAACATTACTAGGTGCCATTCCAGAATGATAACAGGCATTCTGAAAGGTTGGTTGGTTGGGGCTTGTTTGGTTTGGTTTGGTTTTTTCTCTCCTTACTTTCTTAGTCTCTACTATACCCTCTTTTTATTAGGGTGTCTTTCTTGCCCATTTTGATAACGTCGTGAGACCATGGAATATCTTGACTTGGACGGGCCTCATAAGGACTGAGTCCAATTCTCAATGTCCTTGTTAGCTTGTAAAAACCTGTTTCATCCTGATCTGTTGCTTGAGAGACTGTAACTTTACTTTTCCTCTGTGTTTCTTAGAAACTAAGTGAAACAAAGGAGAGAGTTGTACAAAACCGAAAAGCTCCTGTGTCTGACAGGTAAGATAAGAGAAGGATGCCAAGTATTGGTCTGAGATGTTTAAGATGCCCCGACAATGCTGCTCCGCTCTCATTTTCTGTCAGCATTGTCTTCACTGCTGACAACCTCTGACCATTTGTGGAGAACAGTTTAGTGCATGTGGCATGTTGTTATGACCCTTGCTCAGGTTTGCGTCAGATCAGACTCCCAAACCTTTTGCCAGTGTCTGTGATGAGTGCGTTACTGGACTGTTTACAGGCTCTAAGCTGTTTTTTAGATGAAAGTGTAAGCAATTCATAAACTTAAAAGAGGCAAGTTCCTTCTCCTTTTCTTTTCCCCAGTCCCCAGCCAAGCGCATCTAAAAAAAGAATCACAGTAACTTTTGGTATGCACTGAAATAGGAGGAGCACTACTTGGTATCAGCTACAATAAATGGAAAGGTCATTAATGTGTTTGTGTCCTGGTATTTCCCTAGGTCTACATCTTTTGTGCATTTAAAGAAAAAGGGGAAACCTGTTGCATCAACTTCACCTGTTTCATCTCAGTATCTGGGATCGTTAAAGGTGTTGGAGGATAAATGCATGCTGAAGAAAAGTCCAGAACTGAACAAAGTAGATAGTTTAAGGGCAGCTGTTTTTCAGGTAGATTTAAAAAATTAACAAACTGACAAACAAAATTGTGCATATAAAGGTCCTGATAGAGGGGTCAACACCTCATATTTTCTTGAAATCAGTATTTTTTACTGTATTCCTTTCATTGGCTTACAGGTTTAGTAATCCTTTTATTCTATTGGTTATGCTTTTTCCTCATATTAGGAACAAAAAGCTCAATGAAAGGGACATAATGTTTTTATGTGGTTCATAATTTATTGTGTCAGACTATTTTCAGGCACATATTTTATGTTATTTCTGCTTTATCCTTAACGTAAGTAAGCATGTACTATAAGTTGGGGGTTTTTTCCTGATACGTTCTATTCAAATGGCATTCAGGAAAAGTGATAGCAAATCCTGTACTCTTTGCAGAAGAATAAACTACGTAAATTCCTTTTAGAATTTCACAGCAATTATTTTCTGAGTTTCAGCAGATTTTTGCTAGTCTGTTTGAGAGCAACTCTCATTAACAGACACTGTTCATATTGATGTGTGTTTTCAGTACCTGCTATGGTCCTAGAACAAATTTTAGACTCTGAAATCCATATTTATATTGTTTCTATAGTTTTTAAAAGTAAAATAGTCTTCATTTAGGACTTTTATCTTTGAGCTGCACACCAAATGCACAGTTAATTCTTGAAAATTTAAGCCTGATTATGCAGATGGCTCATAACCTTTTATGGCTGCCTGAAGTCTCACTTTTCCCAGTAGGAATTTATTCTCTTTAATTATAGGTATTTACAAGAGAGACAACAAATGTAAATAATATTCCTATATACCAAGTGATAAGAATCTTTATTCCGTTCTTCTATTTAATTTTGATTAATGCATACATTTTTTGGTGTTTCTAGGAAGATGCTTTTTTAAAGATCTTTAAGCTTTTTTAGATTTTGTAGCTATGATTTTAGAACCTTAGATTTTTTTGATCACAATGTTCGTGTGATAACAGCTAAGTCTTCCACATGGGATGCTTATTTAACTAGCACATGGATGAACTAAGTAATTTTGGTGGTCATTATATTGGTGCTGCTTTTTACTTATACCTTAAAAGGGCTTTAAAAATATTTTAATGATTCTTACAGAACTGGTTGGAAAAGAAAAAGCTCCTTCTACTGGAATTAAAGCGATCTGAAAAGGAGAAAGCTGAAATTGTAAGGAACAACACTGAAAAGGTTTGTTTACATCGTTGTTTAAAAAGAAGTTGACAAACTATGGTTCTTGGCAGTGTGCTTCCTGCCTAAGTGCATCGCTCTGCTGTTGTAAGGTATCTGGTTTTCTCCAAATAGCACGTGATGTGAAACAGTAAATGGCATGTCCTGCTTGTTATGGTTATGGTAAACAGTGTCTGTCCAGTGCTTCCCTACACTTTTGCATAAGGTGGGTTAGAAATGTGCTTCCTAGATTAATTTTCAAATTAGTTTACAAAGACCTTGGGATGCTCAACTCTTATGGTGCTAAGTTTTGTTCTGTGCATGAGAACGTGAGGCGTTTACTCCCTACCTCAAGAGATGCTTACCTGAAGAGGATTGTGTTTTGAATAGTATCATGCACATTCTTTAATTTGGCTTTTAGGTATTTAATATGTTTCACTTCTAAGCACTTAACATGTATTTCATATCCTTCTACACATATTTTTCAGGAGTGGTTCGTCTCATTCAATTAAATTAAAAATGGGCATAGAAAAAAACCACTGTATATATTTAATTATAATACTTGCAATGTTGTTAGCAAATCAATGTATATTTCTTTATTACTCCATTTAGCAACAAGTTTAAAGCACACTATTTCACTTAGAATTTTATACTGAAATTAATTTATTTCCAATCTAGAAAGAAGCACTTAAAAAAGAAGAATCAATTGCATGTTTTGAAGCCTGGAAAAAAAAGAAAGAGAAAGAAGCAAAGAAGCTAAGTGAAAAAAAGAAGCTTGAGGAACTTGAGGAAAAGACACCAGCAGAACAGAATAAGGAAAAAACAGAAGCAGCACAAGCGGTGATGTGAAATATGTACATAAATGTGTATTCGAATGTGGTTCAGGAGATGGTAAAAAAATAATTTTGATTAATCCAGAAAGAGATGGATTTTGAAGAGTTTTTGAAGGAAGCTCTTCTTAGGTTCTATTCTGTCAGAAATATGTAATGTTTACATTTGCAGACAAACAGGCTTCTGTATTTGGAGCCTATTAGCTGTCCGTAAAATAAACTCCATATAAATACACTAGCAATTAACTATTATCTATTGGAAGAATAACATTCTTTTTAGGTATAGCGATGCCCACCTCTGAGCAATGCTACAAACAAATATTCCAAAATGAGAATGTGTAGAAATTATAAAAAAATAATAATGTAAAATAGACTAGTGGAATATTGACAAAAGGTGAGGGGTGAGATTTCTCATGGATCTGTGGTTGTCTTTAGGCATTCAAAAAATGGAAAGAAAGAAAAGTGGAATTTTTAAGAGAGCAAAGCAGGAAGGAAAAACAGTCTGAAAAAATGAGGAAGAAGATAGAAGAGGACCTAGTTGCAGAGAAGAGGAGGGTCAGTGTATCAGCAGTTGAAAAATGGTACTACTCCACTGTGTTTGCTATATCATAGCTTCCAGAATCCTTGCTTATAAATGTAACTGGTCGTCTGTGAATGCTTGATGTGCTTGTAATTGGAAGTCAATGGAATGCTTGGGATCAGACTCTTCATTCCTAATGGAGAACAAGTATAACGGTGAAAACAAGCTGTGCAGCTCCCTTCAGTGTATTTATTTAGTTGCTTTCCTCCCCAGAAGGACACTGACTAAGCCCAGGCAGAGATACTGCAGCTGAGAAAATTCATTTAGTAGTATTGTGTCTTATGTGGTTATTCTCACGCTTCATTACTAAGCCTTTTATTTTTACATATATATATA
>VZTH01005174.1:1574317-1598788 GCA_013397815.1 Aleadryas rufinucha
ATATATATATATATATATATATATATATATTCCTTATAGGAAGGAGGATAAATCTTTTAAAGTTTTGTGGAATACAATGTATGAATGCAAATGTAGGAAGAAGGAAATGAGATGTATCTGCTGGAGAAATTCTATGTTAGTTTTACAAGCCAAGAATTTTCACAGACAATGCACAACTTACAGTTACCTACAGAAGTTCAGAATTTTTTTTTACGCTACTAAATAAGGGAGAAAGAAGTGGAGAAAAGGTGGTGCCATAACAGGCAGATTATTATTAGAATAGTAGATTCATTTATACCTTGGTGATATGTAAAAATGGACACGGAAGATTTTAAATACATAATCTTTTATTAAAAATGTAAAATACATTTTTTGACTTGATTTACTTAATTGGTCACAGATGCAGTATTTAGTCTGTAACATGATGACCCCTTGTTTTTCCCTCTCACTATGCAGGAATGAAAAGAAGGAAGAATATATAAAAAAGAAGAAAGTAGAAAAATTCCTGGAGAGAAGAAAGCGACAAATGCAACAGGCAAAGAAGGAAGAAAAAAGTGAAAAGGCTATGGAGGAATATGAAAGATGGCTGGTATGTTTGGTTGGGTTGGTTTTTTTTTTGCATTTTGTCAAACCCAAAATGTTTAATGTAGTAATGAGTGTGAGCACTTGAGTATTGTAATACTCGTGGGGTGTTGTGCTGTTATGGGAGAGACCAGATGGTGGCAACATTACATTGCTTGTCCCCCAGAATCTGAGAGCAAAATGTTGCTAAAGTACGGTGCACTTCATAACTGGCATGCATGGAAAGTGTATTCTCTCTACCTGCACATCATAGGGTTGTCAATTTCAGTTAGTCTTCATTTTTTGCCATTTCATATCAGGAGCAACCATCTCTGAAGGGCCAATTAGCCAGAGCAGAAAACCTGCAAAGCCAAACAGCATCACCAGCTGCAACAGTCAGCGCATATATATTCAAGGAAGTATTGAAAAGGGAGACTTGGATACCTCACAACTGATAAACGCCCTTGTAATGAGGTTCAAGATGATTTCCGTTTGTGAGAAAGGGTGGAGCTCTGATGCTCCCAGTTATGTTTTTCTCACAGCATTGGTCCAGTTGTAAGCAGTAAATTAATCCAGTACTCTAGTCCCAACAGTTAGGCAGGGTTTTTTCCCTTGCTGCAGAAAGACAAACTAGAAGAGAGGTCACTAGTAAGTATTCTTACTTACTAGCACATGTTGTTTTCTTTTTAGTGTGTGACTTGCCAGTTAAAGAAGAGCGTGTTTTAATTCCCCACCTTGTGACGTAGTCTTTCTTCATACTGATTGCCAAGGTTTTTTTAGTTAGAAACTGTTTCTTCTGCTGTCTGCCTCCCTTCTGATTTCTGGCACATCTTGTACATATGGTCTCTCTTGCCATTTATAAGACTGGGATCTTGCAACTCAGCTGGATTAAGGTCTTTACAGGAATTCCTTTTTACTGTCAATAGCTTAAAAAATCTTTTCTTTGTTTTTTTTGTGGGAGGGAGAGGCAGATAGATGAGAACTGAGTCAGGCAGCTGTACAGGTGTGGGACAGGTTTAGAAAGGATAATCATCCTTTACTTGGCTAACTCAGAAATACGCAGTTGCACAAAACAGCAGGAGCCTGCATGTTTTCCCTTCTCTCAGTTTCCAGACTTCTTTAGTCTTAGGTTTAGATCTTTCAAGAGGTTTGACCTGGTCCCCTGTTGGAATACCTCTCATTTCTGTATTCATTGGTAAGAGCTGTTTTCTCTGGTCCCCATTGTCAAGTGATTTTCAGCTCAATTTAGCAAATGATTAATGTCTGATCTTAGGTTATTTCTTGCTTGGTCAGTATTCCTGGTTGCCATGGTAGGGAGTCTATGCTTTGGACACTAACTGATGCACTGCCCTGGTATGCTCTGCTTACTGCGGCTATCCTAATCAGCTTAGTTGTACCTAAGCATGAATGTTACTTCTCATTGTACATTTGACTTCTTTGCTGTCCTGGACTCTGTATGAAGGTAAAAAAATTATCCGTATTTTTTGAGAGTGAAAGATGCTTCCTAACACAGGCTCCCCTGTTCAAATCATGTGTAAATTATTGAGGTCATCACTTCAGTGGGATTATTAATATAAATTTTAGTAGTTGGAGGAATGACTAGATGTAACTGGATATACATGTGCCTACATAAGAAATAAGCAAGTGTAGGATGGGATAGGTACTGAACTAGTTGGCAGAGGTACCTCTAAAATGATCTCATTTTCAGTATCTGTGTGCAAGTGTTGACTGATGTGTCTCATGCCCAGTCTTAATATTTTTACTTTCAGAATTTGTGCTGTCTTTTTTGCAGCTTACACACCTTTATTTGAGAAAGCATATTGGGAAATGGTTCTGTCATCATTTTTGGCCAGAATATTGTATCACTTTGTACAGTTGCAGAAGAAATACAGACCAGTAGTGAACTGCAGGAAACACTGAAAATCCTCGTTGTATTACCAAGGGAACTAAGATGACATTTGCCTGCAGGTAGATAGGCATCAGATCTGAGGGCAGAATTTGGAAGCCTTTTATGAGTATTTTTTCAACTAACAGGATTTTGTTTTGAAGGGAAATAAAATAGGAGTAATATAGTGGAAAGTGTTCTAATATGTTTTCATTAACATTCAACAGAAATAAATGTGTAAATTCATCCTCAGCTTTCCTGAACCGAGTGTTGGCCATAATGCATGGATAAAACAGACATAAAAATCTCCTTGTAGTTCTTCTAAAATAGAAGAAACATTCTGCTTTTATGTTAATGGAAATTCTGTTACTTCTGCCTTTAGAGGTCATTGTGTGAGTGTTTGATAACATAAGTGCATAGAGAAGATTACTTTTTAAGCCTGAAAATAAATGCCCTGGAAAAGCTATTAAGACTTGTAAAATACTAACATAAAAAGGATAATCTTGAGGTGAGATGCTTTAGTGTTGCCTGGAAATTCAAGCTTCTGATTATTTTGTTTCTTTCCTATCATTTGCTTCTTGCTGCTCACCAAGAACTCTTGAAGCCCATCTAGCTTGATAAATGATGATTTTTTGCTTACTGTATAATACCAGTGTCTGACACTTGTCATTGACATGCACCTATTCAGAGGAGTGGAATGGGGAGAGGAATCGTGTAGAAAGTTTATAATGAAAGATCAGTTTAGTTTCCATTACTTCTGAGATATTAATCTTGATACCTGTTTACTGTGGATAGAAGTGAGTACCCCAGATAAGTTATGTTGTCCGTTTTCTGTGGTAAACATCAACCTACCATGAGCCAGTGAGAAGTAAGGCTGCTCTCAAATACTTCTTGAAGACCAGTATAGTAGTGTTAAAAGCCCGATAACAAGTTTGATATTTTACCTTGAATTTCAGCATGTGCAATATCTATTTTTGGCATTCTAAAGCTGTTTAAAAACATCATGAAAGGATGTACTGGATAAGCCCCATGGATTTGTTGCTTTCCTGGGTTAGAAATAGCTGATGTGGGTTATTAATTTCATGTAGTTTAATAAGATCTTTCTGAAAATACTTTCTATATTGGAATTTCATGTACTGCCATTGCAATATTTTAGAAATAAGGCTGCTATTGTTACTCCTCTTAAATGTTGTAAGTCTTCTATTATATCTAAAATTCAATTTCTCTGTGGCAGTCGTACTGCTAAAGAATGTGTTCCCCCTAGAATTTTATAAGTGAAAAATATATTCATCTTACTATGCTATTGAGTAGGAAATTTCCACAGAAATCAAGCCTTACAGCTGAGTTGATCTAATGTAAGACAAGCTACAGTTATTGATTTAATCTTTCATTGTTTCTGTTACTCTTCTTCAATTAGTGCAAATATCATTTTGTTTATTATTCTATGGAATATTTATATCAGTTATGTCTTGTGAGAATTTGCATTGTAGTTAGGACTAGAACATAAAAACTTTTTTGTGTGTTGAGACAGGGAGAAGGCCAGCAGGTCTCCATTTCAAATTCAATCTTTTAAAAAACAGTTAAATTAACTCAAGACTCTTTCCTTGTCACTGGGATTCATTAATGAAAATTGGATCTTCAAACCCAAACATTGAAAACTGAAGCACAGTTAAAAAATCCAAACCAGCCTTCGTTCCCTTCCTGGGTGGGTGTATGCTTTATTTTTGGTTTGGATTTTTCATACATGAGTCTGTTGAGCAACATCTATTCAGCAGAGAGTGTTTGATAAACATAAAATATGCACATTTCTCTGTAGCATGCAGTTTCTCTAATACTTGCAATACTACTACAATAAGCCTTATTTTTAATGAGTTTTCACTTGCCTGTCCTGATGGTATACATATCCTTGTACAATGTAATTCTTCCCTTCAAGAATTTTAGAATATCTTGAATTTGTTCTTAAGACCCAAAGCCACTAGTTGTGTTCATCTGAGGAAGATCTCTATGGAAGGAGAAAGAAGGCAAAAGTGAAGGATGAGAAAGTCAGAATGTCACACTACTGCAAGCCTAGTTTGTCTCAATTACTCCATGTGATCCAGAAAGATACAGTTTGTACAGAGAGATAATATTTTCATTAGACTGTGATTAACTTTTGTGTTGCTTATTTTAGCAGAGGGCCTTCCTTCTCCATGAAAACCTTGCCTTGCTTTTAATCAGCCTTACTAGTAACGACATGGAATTATTGTTTGTTTAGCCAGATGTTCCTAACCGAATTGGATCTTCAGATTTATGTTGACAATGAGCTAAAGGGCACAGATTTACAATCATATTGATTGGGTTGATATTTCAGTGTGTTGCTTTGCTTTTTAAAGTTGTTGGACACATTAGTAGTTTGACTGCTGTATATGTGTAAAACAGGAGAAAACTTCCACTCAAACTCCATTTTTTACAGTAATGCTTCCACACCCCTTTCCCAGCCTGTTCTCTCAGCCACAGCTACCTCACTGTTTCTCTGCTTGCATACGAGTAGCAGGCAAACACTGCCAGTGTCTTGGCAATTTGTGGGTATACAGTGTCCATCAAAGGGATAGGATCACAGGTTATATGCGAGTAGCAGTAAATTATACTCTGGTCTAGAATGTCAACCTCGGTTCCGCCAAGAGAAAAACTACTTTTAAGTCAGTAAGGAATGTGCACTCGTATGCACCACAAACCTGCAAGTGTGATTACGAGTGTGAAAACTTGCAACCATAGAGAGCTCACCAGTGTACTAAATTGCTAATGATGCACCTTTAGATGCTGGTCCTCCTGAGCTTGAAATGGCAGTCATCTTTTGAAAGAAGAATGCTTATTTTATATAGAATATAGCTAATTAGAAATTCGAAAATAATTATAAATAATTGCAACTTTATTTTTGAATGACAAGTCTCTTGAAAATGATTAGTTAATGAGAAACAAAAAGAGTGTTGCAAGTATCTTGCTTATCGCTCATCATCCTAATTGCCCCATTGCTGTTTGAAACAATAGAAAATGGAATTAGAACCTTGCAGTGCTTATAATATAAGCTTTGTTTAAAATTAAATTGTTTAATTACCAGTTTGTTCTAGTACATGGCAAGTGTGATTTAATAAGTACAGCAAGTTACAATGATGCATCACTGTTCTCATTATATGAGAACAACATATTTTGCATTATGATTTGGGTGTCCTCCTAAAGACAATAACTAATTAATGTGAGACTAATTACATACAAGACCAATACAGTACCTAATCCACTAGGCCTTTTGTTGGGCTTTTTGTTTAGACAGTGCACAAACCCTTCCATCCTTGAGACAGTCACTGTAATTGTAAATGACACCCAATGTGCAGCCTCTTGTGCAGCCATTGTGCAGTGTCTGTGACTGAACTTCTAAAAGGGATGCCCCAAGCTCCAAAAGGCAAATTTCCATTGCATGTTTACTTTTCACTTTACACAAGAAAGGCATAACAATAATTGTAACTTTCTGTTAGTGGAGTTGTTGTTTGTGGGGGATATTTTTGTGGTTTTGGTTTGGGGTCTTTTTGACACATCTTTTTTATTCTTAGGAAAACAAAATGAGGAAAGAACATCTTGAGAAGATCCAAAAGAGGTTGCAGGCTGTCCGTGGGAATGAAATGAGTCCTCCATGGAAGCCACCTGGCAAAGTCACATATTCTAGTAATTACTGAGCAGTTTATTGCCTTGTAGAAGAACAGGTAGTTTACAAAGTTTTGTCAATAACCAGTCACTGTTTTGTTACCAGTTGATTTTCACTGAATCCATTATAGGTGTTACATTCTTTCTTTTTAGTTTATTTTATCTCTGCTCTTTAAATTTTCCTGTTGTTCATTTTCATTGCTTTAGAAAATGTAGTAATTTTCTAATTCCATATTTAACTTAGTTTCGCTAAATTCCATGTTATTTCATACCTTTTTGGTAAAAATGTATATCCAGGATACATAAGGCTAGACTCTGGCATTTTTTTCACCCAATAAGTAGCAGAATGGCTATTTTTAAGTTATTAGACCACACTATTGAGGAGTTAAGTCTTGAAGAAATTATTTGAGGAGGCAGTGGGATGGGGATGATGCGCAAGGAGATGTTGGCTCTCTTGTGGTGGTAGAAGACAAAAGACTAAGGAATATGGAAGGAGAATGTCATTTTCAGTCATGAAGATACAAGATAAAGAGAAAATAATCTTAGATTATGTTACATTGTGAAATATAAATATATCTCTTAAATTAAAACTGCATCTAACAGAAGCAAGATTTCATGGGCTGAAAAGCAGTCAACCATGTGATGGTACAGAAGAATTAAACTGGTATCCATATAATGTAAAATGACCTAGGACTAAGTAAGAATGTAGCTGTTAATTCCACTTTAGGTCTTCATGTACATTCCATTGATTTCCTGCTATTATAATATAATATATAATACATATATATAATATATAATATATTTTACAGCAGTTTTAGAGGCATGTGCACAGAAAATCTTACATAAGAACTGCAAGGACAGAACAATGGCATGCTTATAAGGCAGCCTTAGAGACAGAAAATTATTTTTTCAGAACTTAATTTAAAGACTTCTGTGGTTGCTTTTTATGATCAAGTAAATCCTTCCCAAACACGTTTTCATCATTGCTAATGAGCTAGCTGCTGTAGTAAATTACTAAAATGACTTCTTTTTTTTTCTTTTCTTTTTTTTGGCTATTTGCCTCAGTATTTTGGAAGCAATGGCAAGACTGTGTTTTTAGAGATCTTCAGATCTCTTGTTTGCCGGCTGTCTAAACTAAAACTGTTACTTGTAGTTTTTTCTTATTAGAATTTTAATAATCAGATCAGATGTGCTCCTCAAATGTTTATTCTTTTAAACAAAACAAAGCAGAACCAGCATCACCAACCAAGAAGAAAAAAAAATACCCTAGTCTTTAATTTATAGATATATTTTCTCAAATGAAAATCTTGCTCCTGTTTAAGCTGGCAGCTTCCTTCAGAAGTAAAAGAAGCATTTGAGAAGTGAACTTGTCTTTTTCATTAGAATTCTGTCCTGTTCATAAATGTCTGAGAAAGTCCGTAATTCTGATTTCATGTAACACTAGGGCATCTCCTTGGAAGAGAAAAGCACAAGATAGGCAAACAGATGAATTTCTTTAGTTTCCTGATGTTTCTTGCTTGGTTTTTTAGATTTTAGTGAATGCCACTGAGGATTTAGAGGCATTTGTTTTGGTCATAATGGTTTCTATTTCCAGAGTGATGTTCAAGTGAAATTTGTTGCTCCTATGTATGTGCAAGGGAAATCAGAATGGTATCTGTTCTGTCTCAGTGTTCAGTATGCATAAGCAGGTGCTAGAAAGCAAAAAGCTAAGATACATTTGTTAGAACAGTAGGTAGTGGGATAATTATTGTCATTCACCTAATTCTTATCAAGAAACAAAAGTAGAGGGAGGCTTGCAAAATATACAATATTTCTGTTGCACATGGTCTATTGGCAGTGTCAAGAAGTATTTGCTAACGTTGAGAATAATGGTGAGGTTTCACCAGTAGTTGTGCTGGATTTGTGTATGGCCAAATCATCTGACAGGTCAGATTTGATCCATTGGAAGGAGCGTTTGCAGATCTGATACAGCTTCTAGATGATGAAGTAATTTTATTGCAGGATCAGGTTTGACTATATTGCCTAGTATTTCACCTTGCATGGCTCAACTTCCAGTTGTCTTTCATGCATCTTGCTCATGGTAACGTTGGTACACACTGGGTTTTTAGCAGGTCTCTGCAAGTTCTGCATCTTCCTTTTAGTTTTGTTTCTTCCTCAGAAAATGACTGTACTGGACCTGGATTTTATTCTTTTATTTGTTTCTAGCCTTCTGTCACTGCTCCTCCATAAATATGTGGGTAGAGCTGTGTTTTCCACTGAAGAGTCTAAGAGAAGTCAGGGACTTTAATGACACCCATCCTTTGATTATATACAGTCTGCAGGTAATGCACCCTTGATCTCTTCCAGCGGACCTTAATGACAGTAGTGACCTTTTTGTCACATCTGTGAGACTTGTGTTTGTACTAAGAGTCACCTCTCGAGTGCTGAACTTCTGGGTAGGGCAGCATTCCTACAGGTTTTTGCTAAGCTCATCTTCTGTCATTTGAGAGGAGGAGGACATTGGTCAAGAAGGAGAGAGGGCAGGAGAGGGACAGGAGCTTTCAGAAGCACCCTGATGCCTACAGTCTGCTCTTGCAGGGTCCCTGGAGTCTGGTTGTGTTACTAGGACCTTTGTGGTTTTTCAGGCAGACTCTTTATAGCAGTACCCACACAGAGCTTCCAACACTGCAGTGTTGCAGTGCATTGCATTGCCACAGAAGTTCCCAGGTAAGGGATTCTGCACATCAGTTTTTTTGCAAAGATCCAGTAAATCCAGATTTTTATCTGGAATAAGCCAGTTTGTAGCGCAGATATTGCAGATAAGTGAATACAGGGCTTTCATAAGCTCCAGATCTGGCTCTGGCTGTTCCCTCATGGCAGGCCAGGCATTTTTCCCCAGCAGTAGCAGCATCACAGTGACAGTATTGGCATTCAAAGAGAAAGAATCTACTGCCAGCAGAAACTTTAAAGAAGCTGAAAAGATGCCCAGCCAGAGCAGCTTCAGTGGCCTACGTAAGAGGTAAATTACAGATGGCAGCAGGGGAGATGGGGAACTGCAGCACCTGCAGAATGCAAGAGAATTGCCAATTGAAAAGTGGCACACCCGGATTTTATGTGAAAAATAGCGAATTACTTCAGGCCTTTAGACTGGGGAAGTGGTGTTCATCATTGTGCTCTGGGCTTTTAGCACTTGGAGCCTTGAATTTGGGTTTGGTCTGTTAAGAAACTCCAACTACAGTATCACGGGATGAAATTTGTAGCAGGCACCAGAGTTTACTGTACAACAGACCTAGAGAGTCTAAGAACAAGGCACCCTGTGAGAATGGGATTGTCTGGATCTTTATTTTTGCAGTGTCCAGCTAGAGGAAGCAAGGAAGGTGCCTATGCTGACAGGCTGTACTTGAGGGCTGCAAATGAAAAGTGTGGTAGAATTAGTGGCAGAGATAGAGAAGAGTTGGTCAGGTGCCTGTTCCTGAGCTAAATGCTGCATCCTTACTGACTTTAAGCCTTTATATAACTGGGTAGAAGGTTTTGACAGAAGTGAGAAGGTGTTGGTGACATCTTTCAGAGGAATGAGGAGTAACTCACATAAATTCACTTCTCAATGAGGAAAATATGCTGAAGTCTGTAGACAGGGGAAAACAGTTGACATGTTTAACTTCAATAATAAAATTTGGGAGCTTTATCTAGTGTTACATTGTAAAAACTTGGACGTGTTACAGCATGACACAAATGTCATAGAAGAATTAGAGCTGAGATATATATGGACATTAATGTATAAGAATATACATGTATCTGTATAGATCCTATCTATATCTTTATTGATGACAGAGGGAAAATATTTTGTATTTAATAAAGTATATTTTAGTATAATAGCCTCAGTGTTTTCATCAGCATACGAATCTTTATTTAAAGCTTTAATACATGGAAATTAACTTGGCAGTATCTCTAAGCACAGACCATTCTTTCATCGTTGTTAACATGACAGGTAAATAGGGAACTGTATCCCACTGAAGTTGAGCGTCTACAGCACTCCAGGTATCTGCTCCAGCTCCCTGACACTCTTGCTTGCTAACATACCAATGCAAACATTCATTTAAGGAACATAGTTTCCAAACCGTAACCTAGGAGATGGTTAGTTTCTCTAATTTTTTTCCAAAGTATTTAGTTAAGGCATTAAGTTGCTGCATTGGTGCACTAAAGGCACAGGCTGATGAGAAATGATTTTCTGTTTCAAGTGTCTTATTCTGGGTAAGAAAAATTGTATGCTGTTTTCCATTGTATCTTTGTTTTCTTTTATATCCACAAAGTATAAGACCATCTTACCTGGTCTGTATATCATGAACTGATGTGTTTCACTTGGTTAATTATGTGTTTAATTGAGTTACTTGACTCAAACTAACAGGGATAAACTTTTCTGGGCTGTGAACGTTCCTGGCAGCCTTGGCCATGCTCCAAAAACCTGGATCTACTCCAGTTTGTCCATATCTTTCTTGCACTAGGGAGCCCAAAACTGAACATGATGCTCCAGATGCAGTCTCACTCCCAGCTGCAGTCTCACACATGCCAAACAGAGGGGAACAATCCCTTCCATCAACCTGCTGAGCACACTCTTACTAATACAGCCCACAATACCATTGGCATTCCTTGCTGTGAGAGCCCATGGCCGGCTTATGCTTTGCTGCTTCTCCTCTGGCACCCCTAGGTACTTTGCTGAAAAGCTGCTTTTTGGCCACTGAGGCTCAGGCTGCACTGTTGGCATGAGGTAATTTGGCCCTAGATGCAGGACTTCCTTTGCCTTTGTTGGCCTTAAAGGTTCCCACCATCCCCTTTGCTTACTCGGAAACACCCTGCTTGGCTCCATGGATTTAGTTATGTCCACATAACTGAAGTGCTCCCCTCTTTTTCTTTAGTGCTTCACTGCTTGAGGCTAGACGTCATCAGTAAAAAAAAGGCAAAAAAGGACATTAAGCACCTCAGCTTTTTCCATGTCCTGTGTCACTAGGTCACCTGGCCCCTGAGGAGCAGGATCACATTTTTTTTCCACTGCCTGTGTACTTCCAGAAGCACCTTTTGTTGCCCTTTGAGTCCTGTATGAGGTTTAACTCCTGCTGAGCTTTGGCTTTACTAAATGCTTCCATGTTCACTCAAGAAACGTCTCTATTTTGCTCCATGGTGCAAGTACTCTCCACCGTGTCTGTGCTTGCCTACTCTCTGAACTCCGTCAGGAGAGCTCATTCCTGCACACTGGCTGCCTGCCACGCTTGCTTGACTCCCCACGTGTCAGAATGGACTTTTTTTGTGCTTTGATGAGGATGTCAATGAAGGTCAACTAACACTCCTGGGTCCCTTTGCTTCCCAGGGCATCCTCCTGTGAGATCCTCCTGTGAGATCCCTGAACAAGCCATCATCTTCCCACCTCAAGGCCAAGGTTGTGGTTCTATTTCCTTGGCTGCTTCTTACATGATGAAAAGTTTCACATTCTCAGACTTGTGGCAGCCAGGCGGTCATCAGCTTTCACAGCCCAGACTAGTTCATCCCTGTAACCATCCATTAGCTAAGGTCGAGTTCCAAGCACCTGTTAGGGCAGCAGCACTTCCACCTTCAGGTTTCTACTGACCTGCTGGCTTTTAAAGAGCAATTTCTAAGATTTTAATAACATTTATTAGTTAGTTTTTTCCCTAATGGATAATAAAGTAATTGCAAAATTCTCACCCAATTATTTCAGCCTGGGGCATCGAGAAGTCTGCTCTTACTAGCAGATTGCATTCAGGCACTTGAGCTGTTTTCAACATAGCACATAATTTAGCGCCTACACTCAGAGGAAAAGTTCTACCAAAAGCCCTTAGTACTGGAAGGTGTTTTTCTCTTTTACTACTGTTTCCTTTATGAATGCTCTTTCTCTGTGATGCTTTTATTTCTGGATAGCTTCAGACTAGAACAACTGAAAGTTTTTTCATATAATTTTTAATTTAAGGAAGCAGCAAGAACTCGCATTATATGTTAATCGTTTTTCGTTAATAGAAATACAAAATGAATATATATTTGTGTTCATTAATATAAACTGGGCTGTCTGGTGCTTGATGATAGCAAGTGATAGGAGGATTACATTGTTTAAAGGCATCAGAAACTTTCAGCACCCAACCGTTGTAATGTCCGGGTGGAGCATAGGTATTAACAATAATACCCTGGTTAAGTTTTGTTTTTCTTTGTACCTTTTAACATGCTGAAATACACTGAGCACTCATTCCTATATGCTGTGTTCTAACCAAATGATTAAAGAAAAACAACAGGAAAAAAAAAATTAGGGAAAAGGAAAATATTTTAGCTGTCCTCTATCTATTTCACTTTCTTGAAGAAGCACCTGGAGAATCACCACAAATAAATGACACTTTGGGAAAAAACTTTCTTAGCTACGCTGAATTGCTCTATGGTTCTTAGCACTTCTAATACTGAAGTGTAATGAGGGTATGCAGAGGTGATTTAGCACTGAGCCTAACTGCTGGGCTATGTTCTTGGTTGAAATAGGAGCCAGAAAGATTATGTTGCAAAAGATCAGCAAGCAAAATGAATAGCAGTGAGAAAATAAAAGCAAATGGTAGTGTCATTATTAAATTTATCATTTGTAGAAACATCAGTGGTTATGAACATGGTGCTGGATGCTGCACAAGCAAAATGTGGAGATGACTTGCCACAGAAGGCTCCCCGTCCCAGAAAACATGCAAAGAGATTTAGTCAAAAGCACAAGGAGAATGAGGAAGGCAGCATCACTTGCTGAACAGCAGCTGTGGTACAATTGTATCAACAGCTCCTGGCAATTTGGTTTCACAGTGCACCAGCTACTGTCCTTGCTTGCTACCTTGCCTTCAGCAGGAAAGCCAATGTGTTGATCTTCCCTTTGACTCTTCTGCTGACTATGTGGTTAAGCATCCTCTTCTGGCTTCCTTTCTTCTCATATACCAAATTTCCTGTCTTTCCTGCTTAAGAGACCAAATAATTCTGTCCATTCTTGCAGTCATACAGCACCTCCAAAAGAGATCAATCTGCTCAAAGAATGAATCTGCCATCAGTATTACTGTACAATTTAAAGAATTATAGCATTAAACCCTAACATCAGCTTGATTCTTATTTTCCCTTAAACAGATGGTAGTGCATCAAGCTGTTAAATTTCACTGCAACAAAATTGACATTCTGTTTAAAGTTTCAATTCCTCATGTGAATCAATAAAATGTAGGAATGCTGCATTGGAGAAATATTCTTTGCAAACGGCTATCCATTTTTAACCTATCCAAAGCAAGCGTTCTTGATAATGACCCCCAATTTTCAAGGGTTTGGATAATGAAGTATCACTGGAAAGAGAGGTTATGTGCAAATAAATCAGGACAATTACAGGAGGAAACAAACAGGATTAATGGCTGAAGACTCAGCATAGCAAGTGCACATTAAGTGTTTCACAAAGACTGTCTACTGATTTGCAACTCAAATATCCTTTACACTCTTCTCTTTGTGATTCACGGTTTCTCACACGGATATTTTTTTAATAATCTTGTGCACCACTTAGAGCACTCATAAGAGAAAGAGTAGGGAGAGTTTTTTGTCTATATAAAATTCTTGTTCTCAGTCTGAGCTACTCTCAGTCTGAGCTACATGTACCAGTAACAATTGAAAAATGGACATGGATGCAAAACTTAAGTTGCTTAATAAAATTGAACTAGCAAGACTATACCACCCAAAAGAACTGCCACGAGGAAATGAAGGAAATGAAGTCTGCTAGCCTGCAGCCCATTATCAGAGCATCTGCACTGGATGCCACCGGACCTGGTTCCCAGCTGCCGTTTTCTGCACACCTTTGCCATCGTGTTTGTGCCAAAAAACCATCAGGTTTGTGGAGCTGTGCTACAGGGCTGCAATGACATCCGAAGTTCTTGCACTGTCTCACCACGGATGGGTAAAACAGAGCAAGGACAAGACTGGCCAGTGGAGTTTTGCGCAGATTTCGGTCTTTGATAGAGGTTGAATGTCCCTTTTCTAACCTGACAATCTTTGGGAAAATGCCCTGAACAAGCTTCTACCCACACATGCCAGAGCAGGATTTACTATGAACAGAATGTATTATAGTCATGGCTGGCAAGGCTCTGTTTTCATCAGTTTAAATACATAATTCCTTTAAAAAATGTATAGGCTGTTGCCACAATAAAACACTCAGTGGGCAATAAGTGAGTCTTACTCATCTTTAGCAAAATTGGCAGCTAAGAATGAGCATACATATTTGTGGCTTTTGTATGAGGCCTAGATTGTACTGGAATACAAAGAATATTTAAGGGAAAAAGCAAGGGTTGTTGTTTTGGCCACACTTAAAATCTTAGCAGCTGAAGAACAGATCTATCTTGCTTTTTGAATCTTGACCTTTAGCTCTGTAAAATAAAGCAAGATTTTCAGGTGCTGAGCATCTGAACTTCCCAGAGACTTCACTTGTGTTCAGGTCCAGCCATACCTGGAATAAATTAGAGCACACAGCTAGAGTGACAGGGTAATCATTAAAGAGATCCTCCCAGTGTCCCATGGGAAGAGATTAGACTTGATCCTCCATGTTAGGCAAATATGGCTTCTCAACCCCTGAGTCACAACCAAACCAGAGGTCTGAAAACACACTTTCTTAACTCCCATATCTCTATGGTCCCCTACAGATGTTGCTGTTTTCCTTACAAAGTTTTAGCTGTGCAAAAGTCCTTGTAAGGGCTTCAGCTTCTGCCACATTAGGCTGTATCAACCCCACCCCGTCCATCGCCCATACTCATTGACTGTTGAGGAGAATGGGAACTTATATTTCACATAATTATAGTGCAATCTATTGAAGAGCGGCATATAGGCATTGAACAAAGCTCAGCAACCATCCCAGTGTGACTTGAAAGATGCTCTACCCAGATTCTGGTAGTGTTGCCAGTAGCCTCTATCACCCATGTTTAGGAGAAAATTCAGTTCCTGAACATTAGCACTTAGTGTGCTGCAGACCCACCAGGCTACACAAAGGTGACACAGTGTCGTGCTCTACTACGGCTCACAACACCAGCTCATGGGAGTCTTCATGGAGGTGTGTAGACAAACCTCAAACAGGGCAAGTACAGAAAACTCAAAACTGTTCATTCCGATGGGCTGTTACCAGTGTCACTGGCTGGACAGACACACACTGAGACTTGAGGGGAAAGTCGAGAAATAGAAGGTACCTGGACATAATTAGAGGACACTGGCCCTGTGTCTGAGTAAAGTATGTATTTAAGTGTTTTAGGGGAAGAGGCAGCCGGCTACAGCCAAGGAGTCATAGCCTGAACTTCCCCTCCACCTAAACACATGAGAACACATCGCCTTTTACAGACAGTGATTCATGAGGCTGACAAGCCCAATCCCTTACCACAACTGTAGGGTGGACATCAGGGTGCCTCCTGTGACTGGCACCTGACCTGCCTCCAGTGCTGCACATGGGAAAAAGCTTTAGCGAAAAACATTACCTTTTCACCTTTTCTATAGCCTTTAAGTTCCAGATGGAGTAGCAACTTTCAGCCACCTGCTTTTGGAGTTCAGGCTGCTGGATGCCCTGCTGCTGCTGTGCCACCAGCTGTGCTCCTGCCTGGCCCTGCTCCCTACATCTCCCCACTCCCACCCTGCATGGCCTTTTTGTCTCTCCCGTAGCCTAACAGCCACATAAGATCACAGCATGGGCTTGCAAGCTGCACACCTGCTGAGGAGCCTTAAAAGCACATATTACACATTTATAACCATGCCCTGCTGCAGCTGCCAGTGTGGCTGTACCTCCAGGATGGATGGGGATGGGGCAAACAATATGGCAGTAGGGAGAGGTGGCATGGGGCTTTGTGGAGCCTGCTGCAAGCAGAGAGGCTTTCTGCTGATAAGCGTTACTTCTGCCCAGTTACATTTTTTCCTGACTCCCATCAGACATGTTTGAGTATTTGTTGTGGCCACTGACCCAAACAAATCAGCTTTTTTGTCTGGCTCTGAACTTTTTGAATGCAATTGAAAAAAAGAAAAGCCCCAACAAACTACACTACATGTTATTTCACTTCTGGTATGGTATTCAGGCCTTCAGTCCCTCCTGGGAGCCAAGCCTCTTGTAAATATGATTATGATAAATATTTCACTTGACTGGCATGCAGTCCATTACACAAAACCTTGCGTGACCAGGGACCAGGGCTGACAGGGCAGATAGGGCCAGCAGCTCTCTCAGGTGACTGCTCAAACAGGGCTAAGTGCTGCTACCGGCTGGTGCTCAGACCGAGAGGAACAAAGCACTTTGGGCAGCTTGGTAAACCCAAATCCCATATTCAATTATGGGTAGAGAATGTCTGTTTTAACTGAAACTCTCAAAATAGCTTAGTTTACTTTTCTAAGTGGGAAAGCTTTGGAAATGTGTTGTTTTTGTTGCCTTACAGCCTGGGATAAATGCTGCTCTCCTCCCTTCACTGCCCTTGAGAAGCTGATTTTCAGCTGAGATTCACTTTGCCAGTTAATGAAGGAGGCTGCATTAAATGGCAGAAGCAACAACAGGACGCAGATGGTGCATTACCACGCCCCTGGAGAGCAGCCAGGAGAGATCCCACTCAGCCTTGTCTGTACCCGGTGAGTAGAGAATCGCTCTTTGCCCTGAGGGTCTCCTTTTACTGGCATGATTCTGCAGGGACGCCCTGCTCACTCATATTCAGCTCTCGTTCTTGACAGCAGTAACACACAGAGAAGTTGGCATGAATGTTTTACCAAAGGAGCTTTGGTATGGGTAGACCTTGGAAACCTAAACTGCCTTGAGCACAAGTGCACACATATATTTGCCACCAAGTTTGTATAGGGCATCAGGAACTGCTTATTTTTTTCATTCATGCTTTCTATTGATTTGTTGAAAAAATA
This sequence comes from Aleadryas rufinucha, assembly GCA_013397815.1. Classification (NCBI taxonomy): domain Eukaryota; kingdom Metazoa; phylum Chordata; class Aves; order Passeriformes; genus Aleadryas; species Aleadryas rufinucha. The sequence goes on from VZTH01005174.1 coordinate 1,591,332, forward strand.
GGTATTGCTGTAGTCTTACAGCAAAGAAACTTGCTGAAAACAGTAGGGAAGCTAGAGACAGATCTTTTATTACTGCACTGAAAATACTCTAGATGTGTGTCCAAAACGCTGACTGCTGTACCTAACAGGCTTGTGGTGTAGTAGTATAACTCATCATTGGTATTAATGTGCCCTGTATCCTTGCTAAAATGCTACCAAGCACAAAGCTGGTTGAAAAGTGCTTCTCTAATGGGGAGGGAAGGGTTGGCACCCAGGCCTGTGTGTGATTTAGAGAGGAGCACTTGGGAGGTCTGAAGCTGCCTTCAGTGCGCTGCTGAGAAGGCCTGGTGAAGCAGCTGGCACGCTGATGCTCAGCATCATCCCGGCAAATCCCTCTGGCCAAGCCCACAGGTGCTCTGCCAGGTGCCTCTCCCGTGGGACTGTCACAGCCTGGCAACAGCACAGATAGGCGAGATCACCCAGATGTGCTTTATGGGGCCGTGTGAACTCAGTAGTAGCTGGAGGATTCACATATGTAAAGGAGGAGCAAGAACTTGGGGAGGAAGGTGTTGCTAGAAAGAAAATTCAGAAAATGGGGAACCTGTGGCAGCTTTCTGAGCAGTATCCCAGCTGTGGGAATTGAGGAGTAACAGGAGCTTTTCAACTGTATTTTCAGGTGCACTGTAACCCTGGGTTCCACTCCTCGTGCTTGGAGTTTAGTGGTGAGGATCCTGATCACTCCTGACTTTCCTCTGGACTGTCTACTTCAAGGTGTTGACTGCTGGCTTGAGGCACAGGGATGTTGCCTGATGTTAGTGGTGTGGGAGGCCCAGGAAGAGGAGGAAATCTGAATGGGCAATGCCCAGAGAAGTGTGGGTCATGCCAGTGCTACACACAGGGAATGAGAAATGGAGGCTAACAAGAGAGGCTGCTAAGGAGTAGGATAGGCAGCACCAGTGAAAAGAGTGAAGTGGCAGTCACAAGTCCTTTCTACCCATTCCCATCTGTATTCTTTTCTTCTGGACACTTTTGCCAGCATTAGGGCTGTGTATTTGGCCGTTGTAATTAGCAACAGCCTTGTATTTCTGCATAGGTTTCTCTGAGGGGAAGTGATTGTTTATATATTATTGCAGAAAGGCAATGAGACTCAGATTCCCCCTGAATAAATATAATTATTATTATTAGTGTTGTTGCTAATTTTTATTATCTATTCAGTGCGCTTTCCGTGTAATTCCTATATTTCAAAAAAGGAAGCACACAGATGGGAAAGGGACAGACAATCCATGGTAAATACTTGGCAAGTGGTAGGAAAGAAATATGGTGCAGTAACTCTTGCAGTAAGCCTTGCCAGAGGGAGTACTTGCCATGAAAATACAAAAGTTAAAAATAAATATGTAGCAACAAAGGAAGATTTAATTAAATGAAAATACAGAGCAAGTAAGACAAAAGCTGAATTCTGGCACCTAAACAAAAGCATGGAGAAAAATTTAAGATAAAAACATTACTGTAATTAAAAGGTGACAGAAAGTGGACTAAACACTGCTAAGAAAATGTTGGTTGGAGTTACGCACTCAACAACAAAAAGTCTTGGGGAAAATTTGGCTTGCTCATGCTTATGCATGCTGGAGGAGCTGTAGATAGTGGCTCTGAATGTTTACGTCTGCTCTCCAGAAATAGTATTATTGTAAGATTATTTTGCTAATCAGTATGACATTCCATAATCTGTTTTTGCTAGACGTGGTGCAGCAACTGTGGTGATATCAGGCAGTCGTTATTTGATTGCAATGTTTAGATGTCCTCAAAAGTGTGGCTCTTCGACTGTGTAACAGCAAACTCAGAGCATCTGGGGTGAAATAGTCTTGTGGAAAATGCAGTTCAAACTGCTACAAGCATGCTTTAAAATTCAAGCTAGTACTTGGCACTGTTAAATTACAACATGGCACCCTGGTAACTGGCACTGCCACTTAAAATTAGGTTCTCACTCACTGAAGTGTTGTTTAATAGAAATCTTTAATATCAGAAAGGCTAGAAAAATTTCACAGTCAGGGGAAGTTATGTGCATCTGTGTAAATTATTTTGTAAAACATGACCCAAGAGACAGTGTCCTCTTTTGAAGTGATTTTTTTTACTCCAGTGGGTACCTTACCAAACAGGGGTATCCTGTGAGGAAATGGGAAGCCTCAAGATCTCCACTGGAGATGTGCCCTGGACCTCAGTTCTACAATGGACCTACATATTGAGGGGTAAGTTCTGGCTACATCAGTGAAGAGGCCTGAGCAGACCCCTGTGGAAACAAGCATCTCTGCTGTCCTTTTTCCTTCAGCTCTTCAGAGCAACTTGGAATCTGCATGCTGATCTTTAAATGTGTAATCACGTCAGTCATAACTGTATGGGCATTTTCCACTGTGTATTTGGCTCCTGCATGAAAAGACACTTTGGTATGGGAGCAAGATTAGAAATGATACTGTGCAGGCATGGGCATCCACACTGAGAATCTGCACTTTTCCAGGTGCCCCTCTCCCTGCAGCCCCATATATTATTGGAGTTATTCAGTGGAAAAAACTGAGCAAGCTGGTTTTTCAGGTACAAATCGCCAAGACTCAGTGCACCTTAGCACATTCCTTGCTGATGTTAAAGGTATCAATTTAAGTCATGCTTTTCATTTAGAGCAGTTCAAGTGAATTTTCTGCCAGTCTCTGCCAGCATCTTCAGTCAGCTATATTCGTGTTGTTCTTGACTTTGTCATCATCTTCCCTGCCCGTCACCCTCCCGCTGAGCACAGTTACAGGCTGGTAAGGTCACTGGTCCTGATGAAATAACATGTACCTCTTCAAGTATCACTGCACAGCAACTTCTTGGTGCTTGCATTCTCTATGTTAAAGCAGCAGGAAGCTAAATTAATGCAAGTCTCAGTTGTCAGTGCTGCACAGGTGGATACATGATGTCGCCCTGCAAGGGCACAAAGGTCTGTTCCTGACACCTTCCTACCTGTTACGCTCCTTGTTTGACATTAAAGGCACCAGGAGTGCACAAGTAAAATACTGAAGGTATTTTCAATCTAGGTGAACTGGAGGCAATCCCAAGGATGCCCCATCCCTGGAAGTGTTCAAGATCGGGTTGGATGGGGCCCTGAGCAACCTGATCTAGTGGTTGGCATCCCAGGTAAGGGTGTGGGGGGTGGAACTAGATCATCATCTTTAAGGTCCCTTTCAATGCAAGCCATTCTGTAATTCTGTGATTACAAAAATGTGAGAGGGATAATTATGTCCAGTTTTCTGATAGAAAAGATATTGCCCAAGTATTTCTATGCAGTGTAGCCAAATAATTGTATTCCTGGTTCAATTTAATGATTAAATGAGCCAGAACAGGAATTTTGTCCAAACATTTCTCTTCCCCTCAGTTCTCTTTTAGAGAGGCTTAGATGAGGCTGACTGACTGACTGTCTGGAAGTTATTTATAAACCAGCAGGTTCATATTCGGGAATTTGAGAGTAACTTGCCTTCTGTCAGCTGAAGAAGAAAAATTCTTCCTTTGTAGCTCATGCTCTATTTGTTTTTAATCAGTCAAAAAAAGAAAAGATTAAAGGCTTGGAGTACAGTCATTAATTTTATGGAAAGCTGTTCAAACTGCAGTAGTAGAAATTATAAAGAATGTGACTCCCTTCTAGAGAAGGGAGTAAGATTATGAGAAATGGGGAAGCTCTTTCCACAGGGAAACTTTTTTACCCTTGGTAATAGTATCTATTATTAGGGTGATTTGAAGAGGAGAAGAATAAATCAGAAACTGAGATGCTGGGGACTAGCTGTTTAAGTATATTTTGTTCAAATGCAAATGCCCATTTTACCACAAAGCTGTCTATTTGCTGCAGGGTGCTTAAGGCTACCCAGGATCTTTGGACTGATAGAAGGTAACAGTGAGCTTGTGCTTACTGGAAGGAATATTCCCTAATTTTTCTGCCTTGATGTTTCTTACTAGTGAATGTCTGGAGCTGGAGAGATTCTTGAATCCCCTTTTAAGTCAGCAGGGAACGGGGGTCTTTAAATTTATCTGCAGATTAGAGCCCATTGCTCTTAGGTTCAGGTCATTTGATATCCCTGGCACCTGCAGATATGCACTCAGCAGTACTGATCAGCACTGCCAAGCAATTCATAGAGCAGGCAGCTTCTCAGAGCTTTCACAGGCTTTTCACATGGCACAGAATTATGGAGCTATGCAGATATTCAGGCTGCCCTCACAGTTGTTAGTGCTGTGGTTGGGAAGAGCCACAATGGCTTCTGTCCTGGTTTTGGTGTTCCTGTTTCAATTTTTATTCATCTTCATTGTCTCTTTTCCAAATACTTTTTTATTGTCAGGAGTTCATATTTCACCAATTTTTTTTTTTCACTTATCAGCCACTGAAATGCCAGGAATCTGAATAATTAATGCTCATGTTCATGTTTATCTTGGGCTTCAGGATAATTTTTTTAACTAAGCAAGGAAGATTTTAACTGCAGTCATTTTTCAATCTATTTATAGGAGAGATATAGTAAGTTATACCCTATCTGGATCTATAATTTTGACTTTAGAAAGACTTGCATTTGCACTAGTGTGTGTTAAGCAGGTCATAAATGTTTCCTGGGAGATGGGAAGATTTTAAACATGTTCCAAGCCAAAGAGTCTTTGCCTGTAACAGCCTTTCAGAACACCACATCTCTGAATTTGACTGCTGAATGGACCACAATCATTATTATTGCATCTTTTAGTTATAGAGACACAATAACTGAGCCATGACATTAAAATCAATGCCCACCAGTTATACGAAGGAAGCCTTTGGGCAGGCCTTGCTCTCTGTAAGGTGTAAGCTGTAGCAGAGTCTAATTTTCTCCTGCAGCAGTGCTGGGGCAGCCACAGCTCCCACCTCTCCCCCTCTTCCTTCTCTGTCTGTCAGCGGGAGCTTTGTGTGTTCCCTGGGGCTCCTCAGAGCTGTAGCAGGGAAGTGGGAGGAGAAGGAGGAGGTCATAGAGGGGCAGGATCTCAAGGATCGCTGTGGCTGCAGTGCTGCTCCTCATCTACCTTCACTGGAGTGACTGGATGCCCTGTGCCGATGGGCCCCAAGTCGTGGGGCTGCTCCCCAACACACCGTGTGAGAACGTGCCTTTCCTTCCTGCGTGGAATACCTGGATGGAGAGGCAAGGCAAAGAGCTCTACCTCATTTTTCTCAATCATGTGGAAATGTCTCTATCCTTGTAAACAGAATCATTCCAGATTTTCTGTAGTAAAATGCTGAAAATGAGATTCTCTTTATATTCAGGGTAATAGTGTGATACTTCACGAGTGTCCAAAATTTAATGTGGCTTAGTTTCTTTCTCATGGTTAGTGGGAGGCACATTATGTACATTGCAATAAAATGCAGCCATACAAAAGCAATCAAATTTTGAGTGTCAGGATAACTAAAAATTATTCTTATTCACAGTCCTAGGATGATTGCATAAAATGATGTTCGGTACTGTATTAAATATAAGAGAAAATACTGGATCAGAAATCCTGTAAATGAGAATTTATTCTATCTGTGGAAAAAAAAAGGCTCATTATCAGAAAAATAATAAAACCTGATGCAAGTCTGAAAATTACTGTATTCCTTTACTGGATGTAAAATTGACAGAGGAGCAATTTCTAAGCCTTGGATGAATGATCCTTTCTGACCTTCCGAAATGCTTCTCTTCTGAATAAACACTAGAAACTGTAGATAATTTATGAGAATTAGGATATATTGCCCAAGGTGCGCTCATGAGTGATTAAATGATCTCTGTAAACTGATTTGCCATGCATCTGACTTGTGTGTGGGAGTAAGTAAATGGCTCAGTGCACTGATAATGGGACTACATTTTTATTACAAATTCTGTTGAAATTGAAACAGGCTGCAGTCAGCCAGATACCAAAGGACTTTAAACAAATTCCAGACAGAAACCACATCTTACCCTAGTACGTGTCCTAACTACTAAGCATCAACATTTTTCTGTTATGCTGCCTATAACTTTCTTTCTAGTTAATGAGTCTTTTGGCTCCTTTGGGTAGTTAAATGCTGTACTAAAGGCAGGCAGCTCCAAAAGGACCTCACAGATCTAAGTGAGGGAATAAAAAAAAGGCACACAGTCATCAATATAGATTACTCTGCTAAAGTGAAGTGCCTCTAGAGAAAAAATAATCGGTACATGTGGGATGCGGAGCTCAAAACTGGCAGTCACAGCTCCAGGAGGTGATGCTGAAGTTGCTGGTTCTGTGGAACCACAGGCAGCAATGCACCCTCAGAGTGCTGGGTGTTGGGACTGTGGTGGGAGTAGGCTGAAAACTGGCCAGGTTTTCTCTGTCAGCATCCCATACTTCAGCTGTGTTTACTTACTGTTAAACAAGCAGACACAACCTTCCAGCACTGTTGTTGAACATTAGGATACGCTAGAGTGGTTGCAAAATCTGTATTTCCTATAACCTGTGGATTTCCTTGTATCCAGGTGACAATTTGCTTAGCTTGATGTCTGTGTAAAATCCCTGGGTGAGACACCAGCTTGCCATTGGGTATCATGTGTTGGCCTAGGCATCTAATACAGCTTGCAAACCCCACTGTATTAATTATGAGCCTGAACATTAGATGTTATAGTGACTGACTCCTAGGTGCCTATATTCTTTCTGGCTATATTTCTTCATATTGGCAACATTCAGTGGTATATGCATGGTCGGTTTTGTTTTCCTCAGTCTTGTATCTTGCAGAGAGGTTTCCAGAAGCTTACTGGGGTATTTATTATGGTGGCTGGATGGTTTTACTGTGTTTTTGGTAAATGGCTGAGACCCTGACTGTGCACTGAGACTGAACTTTTCCCATCTGGACAAATTGTCTTCTGTACTACCATAGTTGGACATGGGTTACTTAATTCTGTGTTCACATAAAACTTAATTCTTCTGGGGTATAGACTGGAGTGAACAGGAGAAGTGGTTTTAAGTACATGCTCCTATGTGTTTTCTGTAGCAATGTGAACAATTAGTTTGTCATATGCCATGTTTGGCATATTTCACAAATATAAAAAGATTGAACTTCTTTAAAGTTTTTAAACAGAAATCTGGGAAAATAATATTGATTCCCAAGAAATTAGGATTGAAAATATGTGCATCATTTAAAGCTACTGTCAAGTGATTTGTGTTTTCTTAATTGGCTGTAAAACATTAACTGAGTGTTCTACTTTTGGCCTTCAGTAACAAAGCAGAGCATGCATACTCTATATTATGCATAATATATCGTGTAATAAATAATTATGTATAATCTATACAATGCATAATCTATTATTGTGATGGGTTGAGCCTGAGCTGATGGACAGCTCAGGCTCAACCAGTGGCGCTTTTCGAAATTTCCATATATAAAGGCTGAAGGGACAGGAAGTGCCCTCTCTCTTTGGGGTTTGGCTGTTCCCGCACAGGGGGTGGAAATGGCGGCTGAGGTTTTCGCTCCT
>VZTH01005174.1:1599018-1655181 GCA_013397815.1 Aleadryas rufinucha
GTGTGAGTAAAAAGAGGGATTTTGCTTTGATTTTCTTATTATTTTCTTTTCTCTTTTAATTCTGTTAATAAACTTTTCGTTTTCTTTAAGTTTGAGCCTGTTTTGCATTCCTCCAAATCTGCTATCTCACAAAAGATAAAGAGGTGAACTGAAACGACTACAATTATGCATAACATGCATAATCTGTATTAAAACAAGCTGTTATAACTGCATATCCAGATTGTAGATACATCTTCTTTCATTCAATAGAAAACAGTTTTGTATACTTAGCTGAAGCTTCTTTAATGTTCCTATGTCCACCCAGCCTTCTGGTCACTGCCTCTTGCAGAAAGAGAGCAGAGTGCACACTAAGACTGGGTGAGGCAAAAATATGAGACAGGAGAAAAGGGAAGCAAAGCAGAGGAGAGGTATTTCAGCAGCAGAGCAACACATTCCCTAGGTTAACAGGAAGATACACAAATATCAGCATGTCTAAATCTGTGTATATTTGATAACAGTTCCAAGAAATGTCTATCCTCATTTATCCAGATATATACAGAGATCTGCAGAACATTAGGTACTTTGGCAACACTCCCATTCTGGGTAGAGCTTTATGTGATGAATCATAGAATTATGGAATATCCTGAGTCAGAAGGGACCCACAAGGATCATCAGGTCCTCCGTTTGGCCTTCCACAGGACAGCCTCAAGAATCACACTGTGTGCTTACTTTGACCAATGACTGTGTTGTCTTCCAGGTATTTTTCAATACCTTCCAGAATAATCTTCTCCATGATTTTGCAAGGCACTGAAGTGAGACTGACAGGCCTGAAGTTACCAGGCTCAACTTTCTTGCCCTTCTTGAAAGTTGTGACAATGTTTGCCAGCATCCAGTCAACAGAGACCCTTGCAGATTCCCAAAACTGTTCAGAAGTCATTGAGAGAGGTCTTGCGATGACTCAGCCAGGTCTTTGAGTACCCTGGGATGAATTCAATCAGGCCCCGTAGACTAACAGAGATCCAGCTGGAGCAGCAAATCCCACAAGTTCAGGGCTGACTGCGTGTTTATCACTCTTGCAGTCATGGTCCTGCTGCTTGAGGACCCCCTGAGCCTGTCATCAGTATTGATGACTGAGGCAAAGGATTGAATATCTCTGCCCTGTGTCCCTGTTTGTGACATGAGCATCCTCGTCATGTAAAAGGCCAATGTTTTTTCTGGTCTGCCTTTTGCTATTAATATATTTTAAAAACACTGAGTTAAATATCTGACCTCTTAAACTCTTCCTTTTCTTTGCCTTCTTTTTGTTTACCACCTGGTCTGAATTTTCATAATTTAACCACCTTTGATTTTAACTCTTAACTCCTTAAACAGTGATTAAAATGGCTTTAGCAAATATTATGCTATTTGGCATAAGTAGACATAATCACATTCTTTCAAGATGGAAAACAGAACTTTCTTATGCCTTGATACCTAATAGCTTTTAAACACATAATTACCTTAATGTAAGGAAAATATTCTCCTTCAGATGGTTCAGTTGGCACTCAACCATCAATCCATTTTTTGTTTACACTAATTCTTTCTACTTGCCTGACACCTTTGTTTCCTTTAAATACAAATCTAACACCACACTTCCTAAATGCAGAAGGATGATGCAGGGGAGGCATCACTAAGTGTTAATAAGCATATGTTCTGTGACAAGAATGCAGTTGTATTATCTGGTTGCTCAGATCTGTTTTGAGGGATAATCCTAAACAAAGGATCATCCATGGTACATTGAGACCTGTATTCCACTTGCACCAGTGGCTAGTACCTGATGTGACAGAGAAAGATGAAAGGGGACAGATTATGGCAGCTAAATTGAAGCGTACTCTCCAAATTATTTGCTTGATTTGTAACAGCAATCAGGTTTATTGTAGCCTAAAGTGTGATCTGAAAAAAGATCTGGGGAGATCTTACTAGAGAGAAAATTTAGGATTAAATAAAACACAAGTCTCTTGTCAGATGTAGCTTTTCCACCTTTTAAAAAAAGTTAATCAGAACTGTTTATAAAACTATAAATTGCATTTTTTCTCGTGTCCTCTTTTTCTTACACTATGCAGAGCTGTGGTCTGTGTTGCTTTAATATCCAACATATGTAGCAAGTTGAATCATTAAGATTTATTACTGCCGAGTTCTAACATGTGGAGTGTTTTCATTGCTTGAGAAGTTATTTTGGTGGTATCATATCACACAGCTGTGTGATCATAGGAGGTATTAAATTAAATAGGATGTATTCCTTAATTTCTCCAGCAGAGCTTTTAAAGCTTTGATGGAGCAGATGACATAATGTTGTCTTTTGATGTCTGGAATAACATTTAAAATTCCAATTTTACATTCATTGCTAGGGATATACAGTGACTGTTGCTCCATCAAATGGAGATTCAGCATAACTGTCAGATGTTTGGAACAGTCCAGATTTGTTGTTTGACACTCAACCACAGTTAGGAAAGCAAATCAGAGATTATATACATTTCTGCCTCATTCCTGTATTACACAACACACTAATAAAAATGCAAATAGCATGACAAGATCTCTGCAGTAATATTGAACTTTGTGTGAAGTAAGATATTTTGTTGGTTTTGAGATCAGTTGCTTCAAGGCAGAGGGTAACAACAAGATTTTCGTAGTAAATAATAAAGAGAATTTGATTCCATCCTTGCAGACTTGGAAAGACTACAGGGTGTTACGAAACTTGGATTTGGTGTTTTAAAAGACTTGCTAAAGAAATAAAAAGTTGGAAGAGTCAGTGAAAGATGACGTTTGTTATCTGTAATGTTTGTCTATGCATCTGTGATAGAATCTTCTGCTGCAGCATCTCTCTAAGCTAAATTCTTACGTTTGTTTTCTGCGAGCAAAATGCAGGTAAGTCAGTTGTTGACAACATTAATAAATATGAACATGGTAAATGTGGCTTCTAGGAAGGCAATAGTAAAGTCTGTCTAAGGGGATGTTTGTGGTTACCTGCATACTGATTACTTTCTTGCCACAGAAGTTTATCTGCCTCAGAGAAAGGTGAAATAGAGAATTGATTATTTTCTTCGGAGCTGCTCCTTCATCTGCTTTATCTCACCTTAATTGTTGCACCGCTGAATTCTGTAAGTCTGAGAATCTATCTGCTAGCTCTCATGAAAGGGGATGAAATGAGAAAAGTTCTGCCCTCAAGACCAGGACCAACATCCATCAGGATCAACTGTTCTGTAGTTGAGCTTTGCCTGAGCTGGGCTGTGCCTCGCGGTGTCTAGTCCCTGGTCCCTGTCCCTCACCTCTCCCAAGAGCCTCTCCCCTCTCCCAAGAGCCTCTCCCCTCAGCCTCATGTTGGAGGCACTGTTCCCTCTCACACCAAGCTGCCCTGTGATAGCCATCACCTCCAGTGTGCGTCCGTGGTGACTGAGGAGTCCAGTGCAGTGGTGGCCAGCACTGCTGTGGTGGTACTTGTGCTAAGACAGCAAAAAATAACAGCCGAAGAATTATACAGATGTCATTGAAACTGAAAAAAATACCAGAATATACTCAAAAAAAGCAATTTGTAGGGGCCTGGAAAATTATAAGGAGATGAGTAATAACCAGCATGGATGTAGCAGGAACAAGTCGTGTCAAACTGATTTAATTTTCTTCTCTGACAGAGTGAATAAGGGAGAAGCAATAGAAGTCAAATAATTTGACTTGTATGGATTTTTATGCTCCTTCACTGTGTCAAAGAACTAGGAAAATATGTAGTAGGTGAGACTATCAGGAAATGTAGAATTGGTAAGAAAAATCTGCTCTAGAATAGAAAATTAGTGCTTTAATGTCAAATCAAAAGGCAAAAAAAAGTATATCAAACATGATTCAAAGACCTTTCTTGAGTCTAGTACTATTGATTACTTTCATCAGTGATTTCAGTGAAGGAATAATGTTTTACCTATGCAGAAGGTGTTTATTCAAAAGCTGTAAACACATTGGAAGACATGATCAGGTTATCAGACTCCTGAGGAATTCTCTAAAGTTCATTTAAAATGAATACCAGCTTCATAGGGACAAGACTGCCTGGACAGCAGAATTGCAGGAAAGGATTTAAGCATTATAGAGGATTGCAAACTAAATATGACTCAATGTGTCGTGCTACTGGAGTGACACACACCAAAGTGGATGCATCATCAAAAACAGAGTCATGAAATAGGAGTTTCCAACTCTTTTTAGCACTGAATTCTGCAGATCAGGAAGGATGTACATGAAATGTCAGGATCCAGAGTGGTGAGGGAACAGCAACTTCAAATTTAGTGATGAGAATACTGAGGAGATCAAAGTTTTCAGTTACATCAAACAATGTAATAAACAGAATTAAATTGGCCGCCACATGCTGCAGTTAGGGCAAGTAGTAATGGACTAAAATTATAGCAAGCAGACTTAAGCAAGTTATTAGAAAAAGTAAGAAAAGTGCTCTGACACTGATGCTGGTTGGGCAATGGTGAGGTTATGGCATTTCAGTCTGGGAGGTTTGTTTAAAAACAGACTCAAGGAAGAGGCACATAGTGTGATTCTAGGGGCTGTCCTGTGCAGGGCCAGGAGTTGGGCTTTGATGATGCTAATGGGTCCCTTCCAACTCAGGATATTCTGTGATTCTATGACTAATTTTAGGGATGACAATTCTCCCTCTGGGCCAGAAGACAGGTTAACTAATATTGTGGTGTCCATTTCTGCTATTACAACTTCTACGAGGCTTTTTCCATAGTAAAAGATGTAGAAATGTTATCTAATTGTGTGGACAATTTATGTGCCAGGTTCACTAATTTTTTCCCTAGGAAAATGGAAACAAACTTGAAGCATATTGAAAACAATGGACCTAATTATAGGTAAAACATTTTAAGAACCAAGTACAAAAAGGGAGTTAGTGCTGGAAATGGATGTGATTGTGACACCTTATTTCTGACAATGCCTGCTTGAAAGCTTAAATTCCAACAGTTATACATGAATCACTTTGAATATTTAAGCAAACTTCTATTCCTTTCAAAATATACATGTATTGTATCAAGATCAAACACTTTGCTTAAGGTGATTGTGTTGCTCAGTCCTCACTAATACTAAATCTGTATGCTCTACTTTTGTAGAAAAACTGGGTCATTATGAAAAACTGGAGAAATCTCTTTAGGTTTCTAAATACCTTCTCATCCAGAGGTGCCACATTCCTGCATCATACCCTGTGTCCAATGACTAATGCAGTGAAATAATAGCTCACTTTTTAAGTAATAAATAGTTTTTTGAAACACAGAGTTCTGCTATTTTGGAGAGAGAGGGTCAGGTAGTTGGTGACTTACTAATACATTTTCACTGCAGTTATCACTGTCTGTATCTAATAATAGGCCTTTCATTTTGGGGGAACTGAAAAAAAATTCTAAGGGGTGCAAGGAAGGCCTGAATCAGGCAGCCCAAAACTGTAGGAAGATTTCTACTGAGTGAGGAGTGACACCAGTAATAGAGATATAAGGTCATACATTCAAGTGGTATAGCACATATTCAATCGTGTTCACACTAGTTCAATAGCACACACTCAATAACTGACTGGTGTCGAAGGGTGTTAATAAAGTAATTTTTTCTGTAGAATATTAGGAATATTATGTCTAATTCTAAACTTTATCAATATCACAAGTTGCTTAAGTTGCCCTTTCCCTTAACATAATGCGAAGAAGAGAAAGAAACATATTGCTGCTCAGATTTATCTGATTAAGTCATTTGGATGTATATATTTGTTAAGTGTACTATTTTTTACCTGTCAACACAGACAATTGTTTTATGTGAATTTGCATTAAAAAAACCCCAGCAGCCATAAAGGCCAAGGCAAATTGCTAAGTAAGGAGGCAAAGCAATCATCCTAGCCTGAGATTTCCATGAATAGAACAAAATTGTGAGCAATGTCTTTTCCAGCAATCTACAGTGTACTTGTTCTCAGGCAGTCTAAGAGTAACCACCAGTTTAAGGTGCATACACAGTAAAGAATGTGCAGCTATTTTAAGCTTTGATTTGTTGATGACTCTCTTTGTATTCTTGCTGTGTTTATGTGGGCACTAAGAGTCAGTGGTCTGTCTGATCCTGTTCTTTGGGTTTTGGCTACCCAGTGCCATTTGTCATCCTTTCCCCTGTATTTGTGCTGTAAAAGAACAGAAAGCAAACCTTGGTTTTGTCATGAACAAGTTCAGATAGAAGTGAGGCTTCCACAGAGAATGCTGATGAAAATATTTTCAGCAATGTATCGAAATGGTAGATAGAATGGAAAAGCTATTTCTGAGGAATTTTCTTTCGTGATGAAATCATCAGCTGTGAGTGATAGCAGAACTCTCATCTCAAAGCCAGCACTGGCTCATCAGATTCCTTTCCTTTTTAAGAGTAGCAAACACCAAATCTTGTCTCATAATGAAGGCCCAATCACTATGGCATAACAGTTCTAACTAAAAGTGTGGGTATTGAATAAAGCTGGTTAGATTCCCAGCTGATGTAACCAAGTGTAACATCGTGCTGGACTTCAGCTGAACAGCACAGGTTTAAAACCTGAGTATCTTTCTACAAAATCCCAGTGCCAGATCTTAAGCTCTTGCTCATATGTAGGTACTTTCAGTATCCAGTGGTAATTCAAACATTTTTACTGGTACCAAAGCTGAAAAATTTGGCCATAGACAGTTTTTAGGAAACATTATAGAATTACAGAACCAAAATGCACAGGCATTTGAACTATTGGCAATGTGACAGGTGAGCAGTTGTTTAGATCATTGTGATATCACCATGCAATCTTCCAAAGCCACTAAGAGTGTGTCAGTAGCTGCTGTGAATTTAAATATCTTCATGGATTGCATTAGAGTTGACAGGCTTATTGACTGTGCTTTGAAAATTAACAGAAGATATTTTTCCTCCCAGTAGAGGTGCATCTATAAAAACTCCTAGATATCTGGTCATACCTAATATTAGTAAAACACATAATCACAAACATCATTGCACCCTCTTTGCTTTTGAATGGGAAAGTGACACAGCCTTCTCCCATCCTCTTCTACCAAGTTTAACAAGAACAATTAGAAATTCCAAAAGTGAAACACTTTTTTTCTAGTGGGGTAATGAATATTTCTAGTTGTTTTTTGGGGGTTTATTAACAATGTTTTTCTTAAATATTCTCTGGGAAATGTCTTAGTGATTATGAAGCAACTGAGTCAGTGTTCTATCATAATCATATGATTTTGCCATGCTTCATTTCTAAGTTCATGTAGGGTAAAGTATTTTACTCAGAGAAGTTCCTTGCTTGCAAGTAGTGACTTCTGTGATTTTCATTATTCCTTCTACAGTCAGGATTTATGTTTGAGAAGAGAAACCAGCTATTAAGTATTGCAGTAGGAGTCATCAGCCATTAATTACTTTAAACTAACATAAATTCTGTCTTTTTGAAGAGAGTAACCGGACAAAACCTGGAATTAATGACACAAGAAAGTGAACTGTGCTTTTTCTCTCTCGAGAGAATATAATATTTAATGTTGCGAGTATGGATATAAATAGGTGGCAAAGGTGCATGGATACAACAGTAGCAGAGTAATAAAATAGCTTTCTTAAAAATGATGTAAGAGTGATTTAGCCCTTTTGACTATTGGAACACATTTTCATAAAAGTATAGTTACATTAGTGAATTCACATATAATAATTTAATTTTATTTTTCTTAAAAACAGACTGAATTCTGGGAGATTAAAAATGGCAAATTCTCATGGGTCTTATCTTCCATGAGGTCATGTTATAGAAATACCTCTAGTGTGTCTTAGATTTTAGTTAAAAACTAAAGAACTGTTTCTCCTTGCCCCTTCATTTTGAAGGTAATTATTTGAATTCTGTATTTTTCCCTTCCTAAGGTTATAAGTCTCAGTATTTTGATTTAAGTGGAAAAAATTCAAACCCTTTATTGAAGATAAATCTGCTCAGACCTATTGATAATTTAACTGTCAGAGCTGACAGTTAATGAGATTTTTATTCGATGAGCAAGTGTGGGTTGCCGTGTTACTGAGAAAAAGCTTGAGGTTTCGAACAACAGCTCCTTGGCTGCCTTTACTCCCACAGGTACTGGGCATCTTTCTTGATATATTGCCAAGAAACAAAGTGGCATAATACAGATTTCAAGGCAAATTAATAGGAAATGGGAACAAGTTTTCACCTAAATTATTTGTGAACTGAATTTAGGCTGGAGAGGTACACCAACAGTTCTTTTTTACCAGAAAGGTACTTTTTAAACCCATGAGCTAAGTATAGCAAACCAAAGAGGGTTAGCAAGGTGGCAGATGTGCGTGGAGCAAGAGAGATCTGGGTCTGAAGTCAGAGCAAGTTGTTTTGCGGCACCTGCATGTAGAGAAAGGAGCTAGAAATGAAGGCAGTGGCAGAGCACAGAGGGGTTTCTGGACACCCAGAGGGGAGTGGGGCAGCCTGTGAAAAGCCATTGGTCTGACTGGTCCCATCAGGAGAACTCCCAAAATCGGGAGAACACCCAAAAATGAGAGTGATGTGTTCTGCCCAGAGATACGTGGTTTCTGTGGTAAGTGCTTCTGGAGTCATTTGTGTGATGAGGTGAAGTTGTGCTCTTTTCTTGAGGGTTTTCTGGTTGTCCAAAGGCTCTCACAGGCAAGCTTTTGGCTTGAGGAGCCCTATTCAGCCATGACTTTAAAGTGGAGTGAAATTGTTTAATGGACATCCAGTGGGTAATAGCTGTCACATTTTAACCTCATCCATGTAGTAAATTTGCACAAATTCCCCCAGTTCAGCGTTCAGCACTAGAGCATGACCAAGTTAATGTGAATAGAGGCTACTTGGTATCATGTCCTTAAATGGTGTTGGAGGCAGATAAAAAGAGAGCAGGAGTTATACACAGAGCCTAAGCTGTGTTGGCTGAAGCTTTATCATAATGATCATGCATCTGTACAAGCTCATCTTTTCCAGCATGAAGAATCTGACTGTACAGAAAGTATTGTCAAGTGTACTGAGTAAATAAGCTGGAAAAAGAAACACTCTCTCTAATCACTTTCCCTTTCAGTCATCTTGGATTTCATTTGTAACAATAGCAGATAAAGCTCTTACAGTTTTATATCTTATGGTCTTATATCATGCTTTAAATAATACAAAACCTGCGTCAACTCTTTTAACAGCACAGGCTGGGTCAAACGTTTGGCACCCTGTTTATAATACTTGAACTGGTAGGAATTTAATTTCTATCATCAGGTCAAATGTTTCGCAGTGGTAATACATCAGAAGCACCTAATCTTTACTTAGCTTTTTTATTTTTTGTTCTAATAGGCAAGAGAGCAGAAAACTATTTGTGTGGGAATGACAGAGGATAACAGAGGGTGGTTCTTGATCTTCGGTGAGATGCTTTTAATCTTTCCCAAATATGTCTTGTGTTGAGACTAAAATCAGACGCTGTAGCAATGCTGAGGCAGTGTTTTCAGTTCAGTGAATGTGCACAGCTGAACTGCTGTGTGCTCTACTTCTGTCTAGATAGACACATACATTGCACAAAAGTAGGTCCAATGCTGCTGCTGGAGCTCTGTCAGTACAATCTGCTTTGTACTTTCAGGCAAAGTCAGCAGCCCAGTGGTCTCAGGCACAAATTTGTAACTGGAATGACAAAGTATTTATTGTGAGCTAACCCAACAGTGGCTGTTTGAGAATACAAAATCTAAGTTTTAGTAGCTCATGTACACCCATGCACATCTTTTGAGGAATGTGAATTTCTACTTAGTGTTAACAGCTGTCTCTGATATCTTGTTCTACACAACACTACCGACTAGCTGTAGATCATAATGAGTTTTACTTTGGCCTTTAGCAAGGCAAGTCAAAGAAATAATTCCAAAAATGTTAAAGTCAAGGAAGGTGAGATCATTGAAGTTATTCTAAAAAGTAAAAATTAAATACATTGTTTCACTTACTCACAGGTGCTTAATAGTACTAACAGACTCACTGGAGTGCTTACAGATCGCATGTGTTGTGTGGCAGAAATGTGCTACAAATACCTTTCAAGAAAACATGAAGATAAAGGTCTTGCTACATAGCAAAACACCTACAGTCTAAACCGTTGCAGCCAAGTTTCAGTCAGAGCCACAGTTTTTGTGCTGCTTCCTCTCACATAGGTTTCCATTCTTAAAATATAAAGGAAACTAACATTTCAGGGTCTTGACAATAAATTGCAGTGGAAAAAAAATCATATTCCCCCATTTCAACTCTTTAAAATACAGGCGTGGTATGTGATGGCCCATTGTGGCTATGGATTTGAAAGGGACAGAGGAAGAGATCTGAAATAATCCATGGTCCTGTGGGTATAAAGTAATCCCTCCCTCATGCACTGGTGTGGAATTGGTGAGGGCACCCTTGGGGATGCATCCTGTGCATCATGGTCACATGTGGAATGGTCAGTGCAAGGCTCTAGTGACAATAGGAAGCAGGGAGATGGGAATGTGCCATTGTGTGCATTTATTCCGCAAGCACCTAGGCACTCTGCCACATCCGTGATCTGTTTTCCACATCTGAAGATAAATTCCTTTGTAACTGAAAAATAAATGTTTGCTTCTGCATGATAAGTACTGAAGATATCATCAACTCAGTGCTTAGAGTCAGCCAGACTGCAAGTATCTTTAAATGGGCTTTAACTGGAGCTGCATGTTTACACAAGGAGACCATTTTTTTGTTATACAGACATTCTGGTCTCTTCTATGGCTTGACATTTTATCCAGTGACAAGAAGTTGTTCCAGCTTGTTGCCTCCAGCTGGTATTTGGTTTTATGAAGTACTTCTTTTTGTCTGGAAGAGTTTTCCTGCATCTCTCGGCATGGCTTATAAAACCTGGATCATTCTATTCTTTATTTTTCCGGGAGAAGGGTAGCTAAGGAATTTGCAGAGTTTTGGGTGATGAGAAGATAAGTAGGTCACTGAAGGTGACATGAAAATGAAATGCTTCTGATTTTTAAAATAGAACATGGAACTGGAAATTTACATTCCTCTACAGACACTTCAGAGGTGGCTTAACTTTTACTGAATAGCACTTAGTCTATGTTCTTTCAGAGCAGGGAGACACTCCACTGCTCTCAGCATGTCACCTAACCTAGTGCTAGGGAACACAGCGTCATGGCAGAGAGTGGGAGCTTCAGACAAGATTTACTGGAGAAGCCCTCCCTCTGAGTCATGAGGTGCAGAAAGGACCCCCTTGCTTTCTAAGCTCCTTCGCAGAGTGGAGCCTGGGAGGGCCTGGATCCAATCTTAACCTCAGACTGTCAACAGTTCAAGTCTAAGAAATTACAGAGTGTGATTGAACCTTTGTACAATTTCAGGATTAATGATGGCAAGTCAGATATATTTATATAAAAATGAATTATATGTTCTGGTAAATGATTAGACATAGAGATCTTTATCAGAATTATTTACTACACAGTACAGAAGCTAAAACTGCTAGTAAAGTATGATAGGATAGTGCACATTATCAAAGCAATTATATTAAAGCAA
Organism: Aleadryas rufinucha; assembly: GCA_013397815.1. Lineage (NCBI taxonomy): Eukaryota > Metazoa > Chordata > Aves > Passeriformes > Aleadryas > Aleadryas rufinucha. Next base: position 1,610,522 of record VZTH01005174.1, read on the forward strand.
TTGTAATTGAGCTAGCAAAAAGAAACAATTATTAAAGTAGAGGTTGATGTAACTCACCTCTGCCAACATCTGGGGCCATATCTCTTCTGCACAGCCTCAAGGAGTAATTTTGAGGGGTGTCCCCACCTAAAGGAGGAATCTTCATACACACTGCAAGAAGAAATATGTTAAAAGAACCTAACCAAAGGAAAATGGACTGGGCTTTTATAGTGTAAAGTGATTGACTGCCAGTCATATATCTCCAAATCAGCTTAGCAGCTTATCTGCCAACTCTTTGCCTTGCTATCAGGATGTTAATTTGGGGTTGTTGTGTCAGACTGGTTTTAGCACAATTCAACACCAAAACCAGCATGATGCCATTCTCAGTTCACCTCTGATAGCCTTGTAAATAGGGCATGGTCCAACTTGCTTGCCCACAATCCAGGGCAGAGCATCCTGCTACACACCTGACAATAAGGATCCTCTCATAAATTAGCCTTGTTGCTGAAGTGTTCCTAATACTGACCCTTCATCTAAATTCATTTGAATAAAAGGAGTATCAAAATGTATAACTTATGGAAAAAAATTATAACTTATGGAAATAAATTGGTTGTTCGTGTTTGGAAATCCTACCTGTTTGTAGAATTGCAATGGACACGAGCACAGTACTGTGCAAATCAAAATCTAAGTGTCCTTTTTCGGGGTTTTTAATTCAATATAAACTCCTAACAATATACACTTATTTTTAATAGCCTGTTCTTTGCCATGACCTTCCAAGTTAAAGATGAGAAGTGTGTGTAGAATTTCAAATGTCTTCCTGTGCTAGGAAAGGCTGAGTTTCTGTTTCATCTTCTTTGTTGTTACTTATTCAGTCTGTTCTGAACTATTTTCCAACTAGGGAGTGAATGTCAATTGACTTTTCATTTGATGCAGCAGAATGCTCAGTAATCTCATAACCCTCTATTGTGTACAGTCCTAGAGTTTTGGAAGGAGGCCTCCTTACCTTCTGACCCTGCCTCGAGAAGTGAAAGAATCTTTCTGGACTGTTTCAAACAAGTGGCTGCAAGGTTTGCTGCTAGCATTTACAATGTGAAACTTAAAACGAGTTTTGCATTAATTCTAAAACTGCTTCTCCAAAGGATATTCTGCTTTTCATGTAGTAATCCTTCATTTTTCTTGACTGTAAGTTTAATTCAGCTCCAGGTTCACCAGATTACTATTCTTTCAAACTGCTCTTACAGCAGTTCAAGAGCAAAAAGGGAATACAAGAACAATGAACAATTGTAAGTATTTACATTACATTAATATCTCCCAAAACATACTACATGTATATTGCACATTCCTTGTGCAATTTCTTCACACGAGTTAAAGTGTGTTCTTGAAAATTCCTGATCCAGTCTCACCCATGAGCTCAGAGCATGAGCTCTGAATTTTTTTCCGAACAAAATTATATACTTAGAAAAGTAACTATTTTCTTATTAAAAGCAGCTGATACTACTTATGAATANGCAAAAAGAAACAATTATTAAAGTAGAGGTTGATGTAACTCACCCATGCCAACATCTGGGGCCATATCTCTTCTGCACAGCCTCAAGGAGTAATTTTGAGGGGTGTCCCCACCTAAAGGAGGAATCTTCATACACACTGCAAGAAGAAATATGTTAAAAGAACCTAACCAAAGGAAAATGGACTGGGCTTTTATAGTGTAAAGTGATTGACTGCCAGTCATATATCTCCAAATCAGCTTAGCAGCTTATCTGCCAACTCTTTGCCTTGCTATCAGGATGTTAATTTGGGGTTGTTGTGTCAGACTGGTTTTAGCACAATTCAACACCAAAACCAGCATGATGCCATTCTCAGTTCACCTCTGATAGCCTTGTAAATAGGGCATGGTCCAACTTGCTTGCCCACAATCCAGGGCAGAGCATCCTGCTACACACCTGACAATAAGGATCCTCTCATAAATTAGCCTTGTTGCTGAAGTGTTCCTAATACTGACCCTTCATCTAAATTCATTTGAATAAAAGGAGTATCAAAATGTATAACTTATGGAAAAAAATTATAACTTATGGAAATAAATTGGTTGTTCGTGTTTGGAAATCCTACCTGTTTGTAGAATTGCAATGGACACGAGCACAGTACTGTGCAAATCAAAATCTAAGTGTCCTTTTTCGGGGTTTTTAATTCAATATAAACTCCTAACAATATACACTTATTTTTAATAGCCTGTTCTTTGCCATGACCTTCCAAGTTAAAGATGAGAAGTGTGTGTAGAATTTCAAATGTCTTCCTGTGCTAGGAAAGGCTGAGTTTCTGTTTCATCTTCTTTGTTGTTACTTATTCAGTCTGTTCTGAACTATTTTCCAACTAGGGAGTGAATGTCAATTGACTTTTCATTTGATGCAGCAGAATGCTCAGTAATCTCATAACCCTCTATTGTGTACAGTCCTAGAGTTTTGGAAGGAGGCCTCCTTACCTTCTGACCCTGCCTCGAGAAGTGAAAGAATCTTTCTGGACTGTTTCAAACAAGTGGCTGCAAGGTTTGCTGCTAGCATTTACAATGTGAAACTTAAAACGAGTTTTGCATTAATTCTAAAACTGCTTCTCCAAAGGATATTCTGCTTTTCATGTAGTAATCCTTCATTTTTCTTGACTGTAAGTTTAATTCAGCTCCAGGTTCACCAGATTACTATTCTTTCAAACTGCTCTTACAGCAGTTCAAGAGCAAAAAGGGAATACAAGAACAATGAACAATTGTAAGTATTTACATTACATTAATATCTCCCAAAACATACTACATGTATATTGCACATTCCTTGTGCAATTTCTTCACACGAGTTAAAGTGTGTTCTTGAAAATTCCTGATCCAGTCTCACCCATGAGCTCAGAGCATGAGCTCTGAATTTTTTTCCGAACAAAATTATATACTTAGAAAAGTAACTATTTTCTTATTAAAAGCAGCTGATACTACTTATGAATAGGAAGAAAATAAAAAGGAAAACATAGCTATGGACACCTATGTAGAAGGGAAAATTCAGTACAACTGAGACTGTTGTTTAAATGAAGTCATGCAACCTATATTTCTGACCAGAACTGAGTGTGTGTAGGAGTGCAATTGTTTGTGCAGCAGGTAAGGACAGAAATGGAAACACACAGGTCACCCATCTCAGCTGTGACACGATAGCACAGACCATCTGAAGTGGAGAGCAACTTTGAGGGATTGTTCAAGCAAGTGAGCAAGTCTTTTTTTGACCTACTAATACTCTATAAAAGCTCTCAATATACCAGCTGAAATGACATTAACAAAAAATACCCTCGCTGTTAATTCTGAGTAAGTACCCAGTGTTGTTCATTACTGCTAAAAATGGTGTCTTTTCATCAAGAATAAATGTCAGTCACTACTCTTAGAGCCTAGATATTTGTTCTCAATAGTTAAGTTATTTGGAAACCATAGCTCTGTCCTAGTACTTTGTTTATAGCTGAAGTAGGAGGAAGAATATTCTTGCCATCTTGAGAAATATTTTTTTTCTTTCTTTCCATTTTTCCTTTGGCACTTGGTCTGGAATGTCAAATCACTCAAATTTCTTACTATTGCTATGAGACTCAAGCACAAAGTGGTTTGCTTATATACATCATATATATGATACTGGAAGGATACATCATGCTGTGCTCCTATCAGGACAGATCTGATGTATCAGAATCCCTTTCAGAACTTTTGGTTTACCCACACTGAAAATAGTGAAGTGAATGTTGTATGAAGAGTGTTATGGATGTGACAAGCTATTTACTTGTCCCCACAAGATAACTGCAAAGCACAAGCAATATCTCTCTTCAAAGAAGATGAAAGTTTAACACCCCTCTTGATCATCAACTTAGTGCATTATTGATGCTAGAAGGTTTCTGTGTCTTTCTGTCTTCATATTCAATTGTGTATTTATCACAGAAATACTGGGATGAGCTTGTGGCTTGTATTCTGTTAAACTGGATAACTGATTTTTTTTTTCTGGACTTAATGTTTGAGACAGACTTAAAAATGGGATCAGTCCTAGTAAGGACTGAAATGGTTATGTTCTTTTGCACATTTTCCAGATAATTAATTTTTCAGATTCTTTCATTATGACATTTAATCGCATTGTGAACAACTGCATGAAGCAATCAGAGGCTTTGAGCCCAAAACCGCATAGATAGCAGTTGTAAGTGATATTCTTTCTGCTAAAGTGTTTTCTTGCTCTGCTGTGTGCTGTTGCCCATCTTCTCTTTATCTTTTCTGGATTGGTATGAGTAAACATGCTTACAGTATTGAGTGGATACTGAAGCTTCTGTAGTCTCCCATGGAGATCTTATGGAGAGAGACAACATTTCTCTAAGTATGGTACAACAAAGACACTTGTTTCCCTTGGCAGATCTTAAAAAATGGTATTTGTTGATTCAAAATCCACAAAAGGGTTTTGTTCTTGATCAACAAAGCTGTAGTGGTATCTTCACTTAATGCTTCGTCACATGCACAGGCTGCTTCGCAATCTGAGAGAACTTTTGGACATATTTTATCTCATTACCACTAGAAAATGTTGGTAAAACTCAGTCTGTGCTTATGCACCACAGTTATCTTCATCCAAAAGTAAAAAAAGAAATTAGGAGCATAAAATAGTTGCCACTACCTAACTGATGGTAGAAGTTAGGATGAAGTGCTCTACACTTCACTAAGAAATCAGCTCATATAAGTTGTCCTCATGTCAGCATCTGCATGTATAGGAGGAATTGCTGTTCCTGAAGTTGTTCTAATATATTTACAGATAAAAACCACAAATGTTGTCATGTGGGAAGACTTAACCTTCACTGTTAGAAAAGCTGCTGTTTAGAACCTAGACACTGTAAAAATGAGATACTCCTAGTTTGTGCTCCTCTCTCATGCCTTGGGCAATCTTTGCCACTGGCAGCTAAACCACCTGGAATGCCTGTAAAAGTATATAACAAATCAGGGTAAGGAAGGGAAGAAGCAGCCCATAAAGCCTCTTTCTCACTCCCTAAGGTCTGCTCTGCAGTCCTCTTGACAGACGCTATGATTAAACCAGTAACCCAGTCTGGCATCTGGTGATAGGAGGGGAGAGTTTCATTTTGTATACTCTAGTAATAATTACAGTTAATATAATTTTCCCGAAGGTCCTCAGCTGATGTCAGTTCTTCCCACACTCCTGCAAGTTACTGGAAGCTGATATATGGTCAAGATGACCAAGACAGCTGAAAGGTCATAGCAGCATTGCAATATGCTCCTTTTCATGCTGCTGCTGTCAAATGTGGCCAAGCTTAAAGATTCAAGGGTATGATCTGCATTTTTAGTACATGTGCAGTACTTGTTCTTAATGCCCCACTACATGTAAATACCTTTTTTTCCTCAAAGATTGAGGGGCTTACCTACAGAATTTTTATTTGTTTGTTTGTTTTTTTTCTTATTCTGGAAATATCTGTAATGTCAAGCTGTGTCTTTAAGGAAGAGCTATCTCAAACCTGTAGTTCACACTGATGCTCAGATGCTCTTCTTTTGCAAGCTGATATCTTATTCCTTGGACATACATCAGCCTCAGTTGCAATGCTGAATTGGTTCTAACTGCTGTATCTAATGGCAGGACATTTATTGAGTGAATTGAGCCCATTTTTACCATATTAAACTGAATCCTAGCTCTGACTGAGTAACCACTGAATTATGTTGATGACATTCTGGATTTCCTCTTTACCACCTCATTTCTTCTAGTTCTTTTTCCATCAAATATACTTCTTCCATTTTTAGTGTTTTAAGATACACGTGGCCTTTTTAATAATTATATTATTTTTTAATGTAATATCAGAGGTGTTATACACACTTGTTTGCAAGGTAGAGTACACCTTTCATTTTTGACATAAATTTAGCTCCCTTGGGTTACAGGATCTCAAAATGCTGCAATATTCCAACCCTCAGTATCTTTTCCAGGAAGACATACATTGAAAATTTGCAAATTGTGTTTTTAAAGGTAAAAAGGTCAGTGGCATCTGGTGGTCTGTAGCAGTCTTTTATGAAAAAAACCCAAACATGTATTGGACGGTTGGTAAAACTGGTGAAGATTTGAATTACTGGCTAAGATCATTGAGGGTCTCTTAGTGGAAAAAGATGTGATGTACCCTTAAGTTGGATGTCAGGATTTAGGTCTGAAATATTGGAGAATTAATGAACTGTTGTCAGGAGGATCCAGGAATGAATGGGACTTGCCAGTAGCAACCTTCAGGGTAGTATTTTCCACCTGATGCTAATCATTCATAGGTGCAGAACAGACTGCAGAACAAGCAGGTGGATAAAAGACAAGATTTGTTGATCTGTTTTCCCAGTCTTATTGAAGTGAATTAAAAAGTCACCCAGTTATTAATCCCTCCAAATTAACTAGTAGGGAACCTGCTTATAGTTGGACTTTGAGATAGAGATGAAAGCATAAGAGCAGGCCTTTAGACTTTGAGGATACACTTGTATTTGATTGCCTGGATTAATTTACGGATTAATCTCTTGCTCAGCTTCCTGTTTCAGTGGTGTCTAGGAAGGCAACTGGCAATTCAGCAACACCGACTAGTGTCATGATGTAGAGCACTGGACTGAAATGCTATGAATTGTTTAGAGTTCCATGGAATGAGTACAATAAATATATCCATATGAAACAAATCTAGTCTTAGATTCTTCAGAAACTGTCAGATGTATGTTATGGGTCCCGTAATTCAAGCACAGTTGGGTTTTCAGTGTGAAGAGACTCTTTGCTGTGAAGTGTGAATTGTCCCTTCAGCAAGAGACAAAAAAACCTTGAGAGAATAACTTCAGAAGACATTAAAATCACATATGAATTACAATGCCAGCAGACTTCAGAGTTATTTCTGTTCATCAAAGGCAAATTTATTTAACTGCAGTATGAAGGCTGAGTTCAAGCAATGTATTTCCCTGAAGGGTTGGAGACCTGCTAATTTAAGATAAGGCTTTAAAGGTATATGTATAATGCAAAACAGTTATAAGGTAAAAGTTGCTTATCTATAATTTTCAGTCCATGCAAGTGATAAGTATTTGAGCAGAGACAAAATGTATATGGACAAGCTAAGTCTGCTTTGATCAGTAACTGATTGGCATTGATTGACACTGATCCATAATGTCATGAACACAAGTCCTTGTAAGCTATTTATAGATTACTCCTGAGCTTATGCTGTCCAATGCATGAAGCAAACACAAAAAACCCAGAATCTTCCCTTTTTCTCCTCCAGTCACCTTAATGGTGTCTTTTACAGGTACATTTTGATGATGTCCCTATAAACTGTCTTAAAGAGAGTGTGCAGTAGGTGCACTTCCACTCTGCTTGTCCTTTTTGTTTCTGCTGTCAGAAATCTGAGAAAAAAAGGAAATCAGCTGAGCATTCTACCTAACACTTCTATCTTGTTCAAATCATCACTGGCGGGGTTATCAAAGTCGTCTGTTCCCGTGCTGTTTGTTGCAAACAACTGACTGAGCAGCACTGTCACTTGTGCCATCGGTGATGTCATCTGGTACTTACAGAGGACCAGCAGTTCTCCAGAAAAGTGGCTTATACCTTGGGGAACAGATGAAGAGGAAACAGTCATGGCCAGAAAGGAGAAATCAGTATTTATCACTACAGATTCTGTAAGTGCAGACACTGTCCCTTTATCCAATGGGCACTAATCCTAAAAATTCATTTTTCTGGTGGCTGTGGCATCCAGCAAGGTGAGCTTGAATGGATGTACCATTTAGTGCTGCCCTCCACACATCCCAAGGGCCAGCTCTGTTTTCCTGCAAGGAGTTCTGGTCTGCTGCCCTTGGCTGGCTGTGTCCCATACAGCGCTCTTGCTGCTGACAGACCCAGGGAAGTTGCTGCCATGATGACCTGTTCTGGGATGAAATTTCTTCTCCATCTGGAGCCTGCACATTGATGAGCCTGCTGCTGTTGTTTGTTACTGCTTATCACCACCCTACATTTCCAGTGGGATTCTCCTCTTTCAGTGACACTTGCGCTTCCTTCTGAAGTGGCTTTGTAGTGTAGAGATACCCAGGTGGGTTGCAGTGGTCCCTCAGCTAACCTCTGCCAAAACGAGACAAATGCATGAGGAATGTAATTAGTTTTCTGCCCAGAAAAGCGAGTCTCAAGGCCAGAATCACCTCTGCAGGCTCACGAGGAAAGGCTGCCTTGTAAGCAGTCTTCCATCTGCCCCATGCACACATTTGCCACCTTACCTTGCTCACACCCTTCACTAACTTTGTCCTTTCACAAATTTGCTCTGTTTTCAGTACTTATGGCTAAGGTTGTCTTCCTTCACTCACCTTATATTTTTCTCGTGGAATAAAGGCTTTTTTTATGCTCTGCAGTCTCCTCTAACATCACTCCCTGAGCAGTGCTGTGTATAGACACAGGGGCAGTCTCAAGATCTGTTTGTCATGAAAACACTACATACCAATCTCTTTGGGTGGTAGCATTATGTGTTGAGAGACTAAATTTGTGAACCTTATTTTTCCATCATAGACAGGACGTTATTTTTACCTTGCACTTCAATTGCTGCATACTTCACTGCAGTGATTTTTTCCAAAGCTAATTATATGTTGGAATGGAAAAGCCTTCATAACTTTTCTGAGGAAATGATTTTGTATCTCCCTCTTGTTTCTGGCCAGTAAGTCACTGAAGGAAGTTTTGCTAAGAGAAGATGGAGTAGACCTTCTCTGCATAACAGCATCTTCTACTGAAAGACATAGGATTTAAGATAAACTGTAGCAGTTTTTTGTGTTAGACTATTTTGTTTTTCTGATGGGAAAAAAAAAAAAAAAAAGGCATTTCTAGACCCTAATTCTAGACATGGACTTTCCAAAGCTGTGTAGAAGTGCTGAGTGCTCTGAGTGCCCACTTCCATCAGACACTGAGTTCCTGTGAAAGCTGCCTTGAAAATGCTCTGTGTTCAGCCTGTCTGCGCTGAACAAATTAGCCCAAAGTGCCTTCCTTTTCCTTGGAGGTTAGAACAGACCAAAAAGAGTTTCTAAACAAGTTGCTGTCACTAATTACTACAGTAGTACTCTGGAACAGATGACAACAAGGTGGTTCTGAGGGTTGCTTTTTATTTTGGAAAAAAATTGAGGCAGATAAATATATCCCAATTTCTTGGAGTGCTTTTTGATCTGTTTGACTTCACGCATGCGATTTATTTACAATCAGCACTGAAATATGTTGTGGAGCCATGGCATTCAAAAGAATGCCTTTCCTGAGGAGCAGTGCCCTCCTTATTTATTTTGTAGAAAAATGAAATGTCCCCTTACTTGTGCGAGACCATCGATTTTTCAGTGAGGAAACCCATAGTGACTCTAGTTCATCTAAGGTCTCTTTGTGAGAAATACTGATAATGATGGGGAAGAAAAGTCTTTGAACAAGGAATGTTGGCTCATGGTTTCACAGTGTGCTNCAGTGAGGAAACCCATAGTGACTCTAGTTCATCTAAGGTCTCTTTGTGAGAAATACTGATAATGATGGGGAAGAAAAGTCTTTGAACAAGGAATGTTGGCTCATGGTTTCACAGTGTGCTTAAATGAACTCTTGCTTCTGTACCTGCTGACATGAGGCTTCCCACTCTCAAGTGTGAGAAACACCTATTCTGTATGACAATCACCTAGTGACTACTTAAGCACCTGCTCTGTTCTTTCACTTGTAACCTCCCACGTTATTGAAACAGGCATTGAGAAAGGAGGAAACATGCATGAATAAGTAAATAGCCTCCCAAACCAAAGCTTTGTGCACATTTGCTTCGTGTAAATGTAGCTGGGACCACCACAAGTGTCCTGCAGGTACATTATTTATTTGCATTTAGGTTTACACTCTGTTTGGCTTTCCGGCCTCCCAGAATCTGCAGTCTGGTTTGACAAGTGTGCAGAGCTGTGGATGCAGCTGGTTGAAATCCCATTTTTCTTGCATTTCTTATTTAAGTGAGGAAATAACCTGATATTTTTTTTTGCCCAGCAATGGTGGGATTTCCCTGCCTTGAAGGAGATTTGCTAGACTGTTAATTGCATGTAGTGATTGGATAAACAACTTTATCATCCTGCTTTGATACTTGATTGGTTCCAGGATAAACCTACTCTCTCTTTGGGCAGAACCTACCAGCAAAATTATGGTGGGTACTGAGCCCCATTTTTCTCTTCACTGAAGTGTGCAGTTACACCCATGCATACCCAAGCATGCCCAAGAGCCTACGGTGGTAGGATTCAGGGACTAGTTGTTGGCTTTTAGGATATCCTGTTTCTGCAGGATCAAGCAGAAAGAAGGTGAGGCAAGAAAATTTAAGTATGCCCTTTGTAAGTACCAAGGAAAATAATATAATGTGCTCAGCTTAGTGAAATTAATTCTGCAAAGCTTTTGGGAAACAAAACTGGTTTAAAAGACAGACTTGTTTGATCAGAGCATGGAAGCAGAATGATGGCTGGGCATCCAGCATATTACCTGAGAATGAAATTAAATATATTCATCAGGATAAGATTTTATTATTGTTCAAAGGTACGGGTCAATAGAGAAAAAAAAAAGAAGGCAAACTCTATGAAATTATTTTCATCAGTTTGCTGAAGACACTGGAGATACTCTTTAGAGTACTCTGATAATATTGAGCTAATCTTCACAACAGTAGCTGATGTGGGAAATCATTGTCCTGGATGTTATGGTCACATCTGTCGATACTTTTGAAACCATTCGTGGGTTTCTTCTGTTCAGGAAACTTCAATGATCGTAAATAAACTTCTGACCTTCTGCCTCTGACCTCTGCCACACAACAACCAAACTCTAGCGACAAGACCCAATGGGAATTGATATTAAGTTGTTTGACTGAATCTTTCAAGCTACTTTAATTCAACCATGGAGTATGTGTTTGTTTTAAAATGAATAGCCTTTTTGTTGAAAACAAATTTTCACTTGCAACTGTTTCTTTCAAGTATAAAGAGAGTTGTCTCTAGATTTGCTCTTCTAAGTAGTAGTACTTGAAAAGCTACTGAGGCCTTTTTTCTTCCTTTTTCATTTTTCATCTCTGTGCTTANCTTTCCTGAGGAGCAGTGCCCTCCTTATTTGTTTTGTAGAAAAATGAAATGTCCCCTTGTGCGAGACCATAAATTTTTCAGTGAGGAAACACAAAGTGACTCTAGTTCATCTAAGGTCTCTTTGTGAGAAATACTGATAATGATGGGGAAGAAAAGTCTTTGAACAAGGAATGTTGGCTCATGGTTTCACAGTGTGCTTAAATGAACTCTTGCTTCTGTACCTGCTGACATGAGGCTTCCCACTCTCAAGTGTGAGAAACACCTATTCTGTATGACAATCACCTAGTGACTACTTAAGCACCTGCTCTGTTCTTTCACTTGTAACCTCCCACGTTATTGAAACAGGCATTGAGAAAGGAGGAAACATGCATGAATAAGTAAATAGCCTCCCAAACCAAAGCTTTGTGCACATTTGCTTCGTGTAAATGTAGCTGGGACCACCACAATTGTCCTGCAGGTACATTATTTATTTGCATTTAAGTTTACACTCTGTTTGGCTTTCCGGCCTCCCAGAATCTGCAGTCTGGTTTGACAAGTGTGCAGAGCTGTGGATGCAGCTGGTTGAAATCCCATTTTTCTTGCATTTCTTATTTAAGTGAGGAAATAACCTGATATTTTTTTTTGCCCAGCAATGGTGGGATTTCCCTGCCTTGAAGGAGATTTGCTAGACTGTTAATTGCATGTAGTGATTGGATAAACAACTTTATCATCCTGCTTTGATACTTGATTGGTTCCAGGATAAACCTACTCTCTCTTTGGGCAGAACCTACCAGCAAAATTATGGTGGGTACTGAGCCCCATTTTTCTCTTCACTGAAGTGTGCAGTTACACCCATGCATACCCAAGCATGCCCAAGAGCCTACGGTGGTAGGATTCATATGCTAGTTGTTGGCTTTTAGGATATCCTGTTTCTGCAGGATCAAGCAGAAAGAAGGTGAGGCAAGAAAATTTAAGTATGCCCTTTGTAAGTACCAAGGAAAATAATATAATGTGCTCAGCTTAGTGAAATTAATTCTGCAAAGCTTTTGGGAAACAAAACTGGTTTAAAAGACAGACTTGTTTGATCAGAGCATGGAAGCAGAATGATGGCTGGGCATCCAGCATATTACCTGAGAATGAAATTAAATATATTCATCAGGATAAGATTTTATTATTGTTCAAAGGTACGGGTCAATAGAGAAAAAAAAAAGAAGGCAAACTCTATGAAATTATTTTCATCAGTTTGCTGAAGACACTGGAGATACTCTTTAGAGTACTCTGATAATATTGAGCTAATCTTCACAACAGTAGCTGATGTGGGAAATCATTGTCCTGGATGTTATGGTCACATCTGTCGATACTTTTGAAACCATTCGTGGGTTTCTTCTGTTCAGGAAACTTCAATGATCGTAAATAAACTTCTGACCTTCTGCCTCTGACCTCTGCCACACAACAACCAAACTCTAGTGACAAGACCCAATGGGAATTGATATTAAGTTGTTTGACTGAATCTTTCAAGCTACTTTAATTCAACCATGGAGAATGTGTTTGTTTTAAAATGAATAGCCTTTTTGTTGAAAACAAATTTTCACTTGCAACTGTTTCTTTCAAGTATAAAGAGAGTTGTCTCTAGATTTGCTCTTCTAAGTAGTAGTACTTGAAAAGCTACTGAGGCTTTTTTTCTTCCTTTTTCATTTTTCATCTCTGTGCTTAGAGACCAAAGTAAATTGACATAAATTTCTTTACTGATTTTTTTGTTCAGAGACCTTTTGCAGCTGAATACTGTTCTTTCGTATTTGTACAATTATAGATGTTTTCAAGCACTAGCAAAGTCTGTAAAACTTTCTCCTTACGCATTATTCTTCCCCAAGACTTTGGCATAGGTACACAGAAATATGGTCCAAATTCTGACAGACTGCAAACTAAATTGTGCTTTCAGATCGTTTTAGTGAGGTGGACATTTTAATAAACACACTTTGACATTGACCTGGCTTTAATCCAGATGCTAACAGGTTGTTAACATTAACAAGCAATAAGAAAAATGGTCATTTCAGAATATTTATGCATTAATGCCATAAAATATATTAATAGGCTTGGAGGCATTTTTATATTCTGCACAGAAAAAGTCAAGCCTTCACTGTGTTCTCTTAGACCACTGAATTTCAAGTTTTATATTTAAAAGTAATTGATGTCAGCGATTTATGTTAACCACTTGGGTGTTTAGAATTATTCTATTTTTTTTTCCTCTTTCAAGAATAGCAACTTCCAATAACTATTGAGATACAGCTTAAGGAATGAAGGGAATATAGTAATTTCCTTAGATATATCATACAATTTGTGATGAGTCCTATTTACTCTTCAAGTTTGCTTTAAATTAGTAAGCAATGTTCTTAATATATGGTATGGGGCATATAAGAAAAACAGATTTATTTCTTCAGTTGCTGGCCCACACAGGAGAAGTCTGCTTCTAGTACCATATTTTTTACTTACTAGGTCAGTTTAAGGGTCCTATGGTGATAGTTCCTCTTGCATTAGCACCTGACTTACAAATAATCTGCCTGCCTGTTTCCACAGGGAGCCAGAGCTGTGAGCTCCAAGGGCAGGAGACCATTTCTTTCTCAGCCATGGCAGGGCTTGGCTTTCATTTGACTCTGAGAAGATGCATTTTTCAGCAGACTTAAGAGTTCACAGTTCTACCTGATAAAACATAGCTCTCAAGCCCAGCATTTCTCAACCTTTTAAAATTCAAAGGATGCCTTAGCATTGCTGAAACAATCAACAGACTGTATATTAAACACTGTTGTTGCAGCTTCTTTTTGTCAAATCCTGCAATTTTTGGCTAAGTTTTGAGATTTCATTTCTTCTTTTATTCCTGTCTTTGTCTTGTGTGTGAATGCAGATATGTATATGATGTTGTGTTTGGGGCTTTTACTTACAGATGTTTTCGAAACTACATTCTGGTGCTTTTCTCAATCTCAGAATGTGTCAAAAGCCACCATGTGGAAGCCATCAGGAACACAGAACCTGTGCTTTTCGTTATTCCTTCATGCATTATTATAGCTCTATCAGTATTTTTGGGAAATCACATTGTTTCTGCACTTCAGGATCCAGCTGCTCCTGGTCTCTTTATTGAGGGGTCTAAATGAGAATTTACTATTAGTATTGCTAAGAGCACTGCAAAAATGGTCTGTTTTGCTCTTTCAACACCACTGTGAACTTTTAATGTGTACTAATCTATTTATCTAGGCCATATTCCCTTCAGTGAGGAAAATTAATGGTGAGGTTTTAATTTGGCTGTATTTCTGTATTATGAAGATGAAATGGGAATTAAAGGGTATTACAGGAGGCTACAGAATAAAAACACTGCTGGAATAAATAGCCCCCATCATAAACACACCAAAGTCTACATGATTTTGAACTCTTACTTAGACCTTGAGGATATCCATCACCTGGTTGTCTTGCAACCCTTCTGAAGAACAGAGGAGGTGCATTAGGAACAGCATTGCCAGGAGATCAATGGAGGTGATCCTGCACTTCTACTCAGCCCTATAACTATTACTTTAAGACATGCTTATAGTAAGCATAAAGCTAGTTATGCTTTGTCTTTGGCGTTTAAAATAACTCAAAAAGGAGAGGTCAAGTAAGGTTTCTATTCTATTTCAAATTTCATGGAACAGCTTTCAGCAAGACTCAAAAAGAATGACTTCAGATGAGCATATTTTTCTTGATAAAAACAAGGCAATAAAGTGACTGGGCTAAATACATGATTGTGTCTCATCAATAAGTAAAATGAAAGTAGAGAGAACATCTGTGACCACAGAAGAATTCAGATAATAGAAAATTTAACATATTTTACTTTTGAAGACTTGTACTGCATCTAAAGAGATGGCTCTTACTCTTCCAGTCGTCCTGTCTGTATTCATTTTATAATGAAAAATATATTGGATATTGCTTTTCTGTAGAAAAAATGGTTATTATTCTACTAAATGTTAGAATAATTTAGCCTCTAAACCAGCTAGATTATGCATCTTGCCACAAAGATTGTATTTGAAAACAGGCAGTAGAAAAGTATCAGTTATGAAAAATTTCTAATATTTCTAATATTTGGATATTAGGTCCAAAAAAAAGCCTACTTAGCAAAACAAGACATAAGTAGACTCTAGTTTACCACAGCTTTGTCATCCCAGCTTTGAAAAGGACATTTTCATGGTAACCTAATTGCTGTAAAGAAAAGGTGAGGGTATGTGTTTAAGTGTATTTTGGTCATCATAAATATCACAAGGGGATTTTGAATACCTGTTTTTGATATGAGGGTACAGTGTTGTGCTTATCCAATAATAATTTTTGGTATGAATACTCCTATTACTCACTAGAATTTCAAGTCATAGATCTAGTAGCAGGTTCCAAACCACCAGATGCAAATGCAAAGTGAAAGACTGGATTTTATAGCCTTTACATGTCCCACTGTGTTGTGTGTTCCTTTATCCTTAGAGTAATGCTGTGATTATTCTGTTGGGAACCTCCACCAGATAATTCTGAAGTTTATTTTAGCTGCCTAACTGCTTGTTTAGACAATCAGTATCTGTCCTGTTGAAACTGGAGCTACAATGGAGAATTTTTGCTTCATTTGAACACAGGTTGTTTCACTGTTCCATTCCCTATTACTGATAAATCAAGCCAAGGTGAACTTAAAAAATATCATAACTTTATAACAGACTTCACAATGACTTGAAAATTAGTTAAAACTACCAAGTTCTATCAATTCAAGTATATGAATTAAAGTGATGATGAATTATATTAGATATAGTTAACAGATGAACTGTTGAAGCTAACTCGGTTTATCTTTGCACTGCATTTGTAGCATAAAATAACTACAGCCTAAATCCAAAATAAAATTGTGATCCACCTAATGATTTAAAAATATAATGTACCTTTGGGAAAAAAAAGCCCCAGTCTGTTTCTCATACAGAGCTTCTGAGTTTCTGCAGAATCAACAAACAAGATAATCTTTAGGGGAGAGGACATTTGAGTTACATGTGGCAGGTTTAATTTTGTTATGGAGATAGAGGTATTTTTTTAATATGTATATAATCTGCAAGGATGATGGTGTAGTGTGCCATCTGCTCCTTTCTACTCTTTCCATATTTATCACCAGTAGACACCGAAGTTCTTAATTTTCCTCAGTGCTCTGAGTTTCTTCTATGTTTAATTTTTTTTCCCTGAGAGTTAAGGAAAAAACCCACAGAAAGAATGGAGTGGACAGCAAATCCACACACTCAAGGGAACAAAATATACCAAGTGTAACATTGGTTGCTGCTTTTACACACCTGCTAAATCTGTCCAGAGGCAATGGCTGAGGATCCATATACACTTATGTAAATGAAAGAGCTTCTTTGCATTGAGATAAGCCTTGTAAACCTATTTTCTGGAGAGTCTTTGTAGCACAGTTGCATCCTTAACTTCTACAACCCAATACCATTTTTGATTCATTGTTTATTCCAACTAAGAAATCTTCTTATGAACAATGTTTGGGGTTTTAAGCATGAAATAAATTAAAAAACAATACTGTTATTCTATTCTTCTGCCTTTATGTTTGCTGAATGTCCCAGAGACCTCAGATACAATTTTTTCCTCTGAATCCCTTGAATGCTTCTGCACAGGCAGCACAAATCATTTGTCACCAGTTACATTTTTTAATAATGTCCTCCTTTTACTGTGATCCGGTGTCAATACCCAAACCAGTCCCCTAAGTATGTTCAGCCATGGGTTTCTTATGCTGTCTTTATGGTGTTTCCTGGTCAAACTGTACATATGTCTTATTCCAGAGGTCTGCTACTGGACTAACCTGATCCAAAGAAGTAAAGTAGGTTTGGAGATTTTGGGGAGTTGGGTTTGGTTGGTGGGGTTTTTTGTTGTTTGTTTGATTGCTTGTTTTTCAGATTTCTGGACTGATTCATATTCTTCTGGGCACCACTGCTTCTGAGGACTTCAGTAATTAAGGATGGGCCATTTCTTCACTTTTCTGTAGTCTATGAAAAGCCTTTACTTAGGGCTGTGTCTGCATGAATATATTAACTTTCACAAGGCAGGTTCTTACTGCCCATGCAACTTACAGTGAATCATCTCTGAGGATGAGCTGTTGCCTGCATTTCAAGTTTGTCCTTCACTAAATGTTCGTCTTGAATTAATCACTTTTTTTAATAGAAAAATAACATTTGGTAAGATCAAGAAAAATTAAATAATTTCAGTAGAGTTAAAAAAAAATACCTTGTTTTCTCATTTGCAGTCAGAGATGAAATCCTAGTAACTCTGAGTGATTGTATGACCAAGGGATTGAGCTAGAAGAGATTCTTCTAGAAATATGAATAACTGAGAAAAGGCAGAGAGTAGCACGCTGTGAGGGAAGGTGCTGATAATTTGTATTAGCATTAAATGCACCTCTAAATCTCACATGCTTATATAAAGCTGTGAATCTTTCAAGGCTTATGTATCATGATTTGCATAAATTATTAATCATCTTTGGAGAGAAAACAAATACCCAGAAGTGCCAAAATCAACCTATTAAAGTGCAATAATAAAGGAGATTAAAACACATAAGTTAACAAACAATTAGAGATAAAGCATTATCAATCTGAATGTTTATGACTAATAAACCACCCTCTCAACTGATGTACTTCTAATTTGTATCATTTTCCTGTGATTTACTACATGGTATTTGAGATAATTGTACTGTAGGTTGCTAATTTTAAAACGTAGCAACTGGAGACCATGGCATGGGAAGCAATAGTGTCTGAATTAGCCATAAAATGCATTGTTAATCAATCTGAGATTTTTTTTTCACTGTTAAAAAGTAATGCCACATCAGAACTAGCAGTTAGTATGTCTCTTTGCACAAAGCTATTCAGGGCTGTGGCACCAGAGTATTCTGACCACAGGTGACTGCAGTGCAGGCAGAAAATACCACCGCTGAAGAAATAATCTTTAATGAAGAGCTTGTTCCACAAACGAATCATTTTCTCATTAGGGAACATGGCAATCAAGATTCTTACTAGCCTAATCATCCAGGTTCACCGATGACAAATTCTTCCCTGCAATTTCTCATCCTTTAAAGTACTTGGATTAGTTATTGCTGCAGATCAGTTCTGTAAATTTAAACTCTTCAACTACAAATGTTCACCGCTGGAGAAAGCAAAAATTAGTTTTGAATGCACTGCTACATAAACTATGCACTTTCATTTTTCATGAACAGGGCACAATTAAAATTTAATGACTTGTATGTTCGTTGAAAGTTTGCAGAAATAAAAAGCTGCTAGTTTGAATTTTAGTGGAAACTGAAAAATAAATTTAGTCAACTTTGCATCTTTATATTGCTATAACTCAGGCTGGTCCCACGATAATACTTGAATATTTCACAAGATTGCCTGTTTCTAGAAGTCACCAGTAAAGATCCAGGGCATATGCTGAACACAGTGTGATCTTCCTGGACAGCAAAAATATTATACATGACTCCTCTCTACCCCACACTGCCAGGAACAAGATTGGGAAAATGACCAGTGTTGAAGAAAAATACCAGCTCTGGTGTGAGGGATCCCTCACCCCAGGTGGATTCCTCTTGTCTGGCAGCCCCAGAGCACAGAACTGGGGACAAGCACCCAGGCACAGGGTCACGGAGTCACTGCATGTGCAGCTCATCATGTTGAATCATGGCTGGAGGCACCAGGGAAAGAGAAAGAAGGCTAAGTGCTGAGCATCCTGTAATTGGCTGTGGAAGGAGAAAGGAAAACACAGCAAACTGGTAAAGGTCTCTGGTAAATTACCTCTGTCCTTCCAGAAATTGGTACTTTGGCATCATACTGCAAGAGGTTTTATGGGTGTGCCAGCTCACATCAGCCCCTGCTGGAGCCTAAATATGCTACAGAGCTGCTGACCTTTCTTTTCTCTTCTTGGTGTACAAGCCTGATGTAGAGAGGTCCTTTTGCTTTGCTTTCTGCTATACACATCTCATTCTTCTCTCCCTGAATACTATGGATAATGTAGAATTAGCTCCATGCCACAAGGTGCAAAATAGTAATAATGCAACACAGTGGCTAAGAATCACTTGAAGACAGGCAATCGGCTACCAGCACCAAATCGTCCTGAACTGCAGTTTAAATTTCATCTAAATGTCAGAAAAGATGGATTCTTTAAAGACTGAGGGGAAGCTACAACTTTGCCATTTGTTTCAGTCTGAGTGTTACCCTGGAGCAAGTTAGGAGACAAGTTGTAATTGGAGCCACTGTTCTTTCATTGATTGCTTTTTCTAAGTGCATACTGCAGAGGGGAAGGCAAGAAGAATAAATTGAATATATTGTTTTGTACAAAAACTAGGGCTGGATTGGTCTGTGCTGCTTACACATTTCACGTGTTGGATGGACCCACTCCTCTCAGTCTGATATCTCTGGTTGGAGGGACCTCAGCAGCACTGACTTCTTCCCTTTGCTTCTTGAGGAGGAGTGAGTGGGGCGTTAGAAAAATAGTTCATGAAGATGAGGGAACAGGATTGCTGCTACTCCAAGGCTGGTATAGGGATCATTTAGATTAGAAAAGACCTTTAAGGTCAAGTCCAATAATCTGTAATATGTCTGAGGTTAGACCTCCATGCCATTTCACATGGACTTGGCGTAAGTTTACTCCCTACCAGCATCACTCCCTGTACCCTGGCCAAAAAACCCAAGGGGATCAAGGCCAGCAGACACTTTTGTTTCCTCCTCATCTGCTTAGACACCATAGGCTATATCTGATCTACCCATTATGAAAGGGAAACAGAGGCTTGCATACCTTTTGTCTGCTGAGCAATTAAGAGCTGAGCAATAAGTTAGCTTCAGACAAATAAAGGAAAGAAATAATCTCTTGTGAGTGTCCAGACTGACCGTCTGGCTGACCGACTGCTGGCAGCATGTCACTCCCCAGGCAGCCTGCTGACAACCCAGCACACAGCAGCCTCATTTTCTGAGTGATTCTTTTTTGTTAGAAAAAAGAAAAGAGCGTTTGAAGGCTCCTTATTGGGCTCACAGCTGGATTTGAGAACCAGACAAGGAGTTACCTGGGGCTGACGTGGCAGTCTTTGACATGGCCTCACTTAGTAGGAGAGCTCACATCCCAGACAGCAACAGAAGGAAGAAACAGCAGTATTTCCATGGTGCCGTACTTCTGGCTGCTCTTGAGATGTGTGCCCTCAGTCTGACACAGGGTAGGAGTAAACCAGGTGCCCTGTGGTCCATGCTGCAGCTGAGCACCATGGGCTCTCCTTACCCCAGCCCACACCTTCACTGGGTAATGTTCTTGAGGAAAATAAAGATTGGGACCAAAATATAGAAACATGAATGTAGCTATGACTATATGGACTAATAATGAGTAATTCTGTGTTTGTGTTCACAGGGATTAATCTGCAGCAGTCACAAGAATGTAATTATTTGATGTGATGACTCTTCTTATTAATAATGTTTATATTCTCTCTCCCTAACTATAAGATATGCTATTTGAATTCCCTTTCTTATCATTATGGTAGCGGAGTTTCCTCTTTAAAAGTTAATTTCCTTTTCTACCCCTTGTTTCCCTTCATAAGAGAAGTAAAAACCTTCCTGAAATCTGATAGCTCTGCTGTTCTGGACTAGAGCAGACAGCCAGTTCTGTTTCCTTGCCAGTTAATGACTTTCTCATGCTGACAGATGTGCAAGACAGTGATAGATCAGATTAATTCTAATTTCTGAAGTGAGCTGACATTTGAACTCAGCTAATTTAAAATGTTCTTTCTGTGTTTAGTCTGCTCAGACAATTTAACTGCAAATCTTTCTCTCAGTACTGTCCTTCTAGCTCGTGTGGTTGGGTACATGGAGCCAGAGCTAACCACTTGCTAATTAGGGCAAACAGATGCAGGCAAATCGGAAGCTCCTGTGCATGCAATTCCCTGTTAATTGCCTGCTCTGCTTTACCACAGCTTTGTAGGACTACTCAACCTGCCCCTTGCTAGGGGATGGCTCCTCCTCAGCTGGTCACCCAGGATCCTGAGGGCCATCACTTTGGGAAGGGTGGTGGAGGATATGAGCTTTAGCCATCTCTCAAGGCAGTTCTCTGTTTAATCCTATTATTTTCTTGCTTACCATGACTCACCAGCCTCACAATGTGATCTGAATCAGCCTAACATAAATATTTTTTTTTAAAACACTCATTTGTCTTTGTTTCCACAGATGTCCTTTCCAGAGCTGCTTTCATTTCTCTCAATTCCTGTCTCTCCTGTCATTTCATCATGAATACACTTGAATATCCTCTTTCTAGGATATCCAAAGGTACCTGCACCAGAAAATGGCTCTTCTTCTGAAGAGGCTCTACAATTTTCATTGTAAATAATGAAAGCCCAAGATTGTTTTCAGTGAAAATTTTATTTTTTTTTTTAATAGAAAGCAAGCACAACCTATAAAAATTGCTTTAATCAAAATCTCAATGTTTACTGGAAAAGTCATGATGTAACATATTTGAAAAGTAAACATAAGCAGGAAGAGAATGCTTTTTCTTTCGACAACACTGGTTTATCATTTCTAGACTCTTGAAGTTCTTTACACTTTAAATTTACACAATGTGAAATTATTGTCAGTTATGCTAATCTTTTTAATCCACATTCTTAACGTTGATAATACTGTAATCTTTCAGACACTCAGTTTTTTCACATTTTATCTTCCTCCCAACTTGATAGGCAGTGAATCCCTTTCCACACTTTCTTTACTTTTGGTCTTTCCCCTATAAAGCATGTACTCTTAACACAATTTGACCTAGTTCTGCTTCTGTCTAATAAATGCATTTCTACTGTAGCCAGCTCTCATCAACCTTTTAATTTAGTCTCATCTGATTCTCAGAGGAAACTGGAAAGTCTTCCCATGGGTTTTCAAAGCAAAACGAGACAACTTTTCTAGTTATTCCACATTCTGGTAGATTTATATTTTTCTTATATTGAAATAAGGTTAGGAGACTACCATCACATATTACTGGAACAATGAAAAACCAAAATGCCACAGCAAGATAGTTACTGATTTTTTTATTTTAAGAAGTAATTTTAGATGTTTTAGAAAGTTTTACCATTTGTTTTAAGAACTTGGAAAGGTTTCAGAAGTCTTTGTAAAAGAAACTTTTTTCTATTTCCTCGGAAGCTTTCTCTTGTCAGTGGCACTTTCTGCTCAGCCGCAGCCGTGGCAGTGCCAGCCTTGCTTTTTGCACTGTTACCTCCCCTGACATCTGCGGAGCAGGAGGCTGCAGCCTGTTCCTGTGTGCCCATCACAGGCTGTGCCCGTGTCCTTTAGTCTTTCTGCAGTCACAGTCACAGCTCTGTGCAAGGAATTCACCTTTCAATCAGTTTGCAATTTGCCATTTTAATCAGTTTTTCCTAGAGGTTATATGCCTTTAGTCCAGTTTCATTTATAGCTACTGATAACTTTAATATTTTAATCAAATGTTTTTTCCATTGTATTTTGATTTTATGATCTGAGACTGAAGAATGCTGTTATCTCTGTTAAGAGTGGATTTCTTCAACACCACTTTGGGCAATTTTAGAAGCTCCTGGGACAGCATTTTGAAACTGTGTGGTCTCATATATTAAATTATAAAAAATTAAAATTTAATCTTGCAGAAAATTCTAATTAAAAATAAGTGTAAACTAATACAATTTTGTTTCTAAAGACACACCATTTAAATTAGTGCTTTTCCTATCAGAAGCATATAGCATATTGTTTACTACTTTGGAGAAATAGTGCCAGTATGTGTCAGGTAATAAACAGCAACATTTACCTTAATAGCAAAGTCTTTTTTGCATAAGTTGCATACATTTATTTTTCTCTTTTGTCAGGACACCCTATTATATATAGCTTTTGTCAAGCTTTGAAGAGAATGTGTCTAATTTCTGTTTCACAGTACTTCCTAGCTCACTATAAATATAGTGTCATTCTTGAGCAGCACTGTGTACTGAATCTGTAATGTCTTACAAGGAAATTGTTTCAACTCAGTGAATAAATGAAAATCACTTGGGATTCATTCCAAACCTGAAATTTTTCATCATCTGACTTGCTCAGTATCTTGATTTTTTTCCCTTTTCCATATTCAAATATTTAATTGTTTACTCCACAAAACATTTAAAAAAGGAAGGAAAGCCCCCCATCACATCAGATCAAACATTTGTAAATATTGAATAATTGGACAATATGGCATCTTAGAAGAGACCACAGTCACGTGATGTGACAGTACTGTTTGATAAGCCCTTTCACAAGGTGTTTGCTTCATTGTCTTTGATTGTTGTCACTGACTGGTTACTTCAAGGGTTAGAAAATGCAGAGAACAGAAAGTCCGTGGGCAGCCATACTGCTTTCTGTACAATTTGAATTGATTTTTCCTTTTGTGCTGCTGCAGAAGGTGGTGACTGTTTTCATTTTTCTACAGAAAATTTTTGCCTAGCATTTTTAACAGAAGCAAAACTTCTCTAACTCACTTCACGGGGTTTTTTTACTCCTTGCATGCAGAACTGCAGGTAGGTAGGGAGCCCTGCATGACTTCCAAGCTAACAGTGCCAGGGTCTTTATCACAGGTAACAGATCTTCCAGACACTGGGCAGAGAAGTCAGACATTCAGAATGAACTATGCCCGTAACACCAAGCCAGACCATCCCCATACTGATTAAGGTGCATGTCAGTGCACTTTAGTGAGTGCTTAGGAAAGGCCAGCTCTCTCCTCCCACACTCTTGTCTCCTTCTGCCCCTTTCTTGCTCAGAATATATGTGGGACTGGAATATTTCAGATAATTTTCCTAGTCTGGTTCAATATACACTGTCAAAAAAGGATTGGAGGGCCTGGGGTACAAACTGTGCTTCAGTGTGCTTTTGAAACAGCTTGGCTGTGCTCTGCTCTAGAATCATGATAAACTGTAAAATGTAAGATCAGTCCTTAAAAAATTAGTAAATGGGAGAACAAGTGCTATGTACAGGAGGAGTAACAAGGCTCCTGATGAAATATGAGGACAGAGATTGCTCACCTGTACTGTGTATTGTGCTGCTTGTTTGTATGTTTATATTTATAAAAAAAAAAAACCAACCCAGATTTCTGAGAATAGTAAGCTTTAGAAAAACTGATGACTGAAGCAGAGAAAGCATTAGCTTTCTCATTAAATGCTAGTTACTGATAACACTTGACTGATCTATATATCTCTTAAACAAGAAAGAGGTATTTCTAGAGTGCCTGGGGAAATTAGCCATGGCTAAATTTTCTTTAGATTTTACAAAGTGTGTTAATCATTTTATGCCTACAAGTTTCAGAATGTGGTTTGAGCTAGGCAGCTGTTGCTTACGCTGCTGGTCTCATGCAATGCAGCAGAGTTGTTGCCTGAATGAGAGCTTCAGGATCCAGCCACAGCATAGCAGAAGATTAATGAGCTGGCTGACATCCTGTTTGGTGCTTATGGAAAGCAAATAAACCCCAAAAAAATCTGAAATACTGAAAGAGCCCATGCTGTGGTACAGAGCCCAGCATTGAGGGAAAAGGAACCTGTTATCTGTATGGCCTTCCCACTGCCACTGCACACCAAACTTCCTGGTGCAGTCCATCGGGAGACTTCAGAAGTGATGGATGGATGCAGGGCTTCCGTGCTCACCAGAAGCCCTTTTGGCACCTTCACTCCTGCTCTTTGAGCCCCGCTCAGGCCAGGAGTTCCTGCTGCTTTCCTTCCCAGAGCACGGACTCAGAGCCAGGCAGGGGAATGCAGGGCGATGGGGCACGGCTCTGTTTTCCACTGTGGGAAGGAGGGTAACACCTGCAAGAAGGCAAAAGGGAATTTTACCACTCCACATCTGAAACCTGAGTTTTACCTGTATTGTGAAAAAACCCTGAGTCGGCTCTGGCTGCACACCTGACAGCTGCATTTAGAAGTCTTCTGTAACCTACAGTAAGGGGTTCTGTGCATTTTGTGTCTACCTCAAGTGCTGGAATAGTCATGTTTTTGCAGTTCAATAGTCTGAATTATTTTTGAACAACCACCACTGAATTTGGACAAGCAGCGACTTTAAATATTAGCCTTTAGCCTTGTCACAGAATCACAGAATATTCTGAGAGGGAAGGGACCCACAAGGATCATTGATTCCAACTCCTGGCCCTGCGCAGGACACCCCAAGAGTCACACCAGGCGTCTGAGAGCATTGTCCAAAAGCTTCTTGAACTCTGTCAGGGTTGGTGCTGTGACCACTTCCCTGGGGAGCCTGTTCCAGGGTCCAACCACCCTGTGGGTGAAGAACCTTTTCCTGATATCCAACCTAAACTTCCCCTGACACAACTTCATGCTGTTCCTCTGGGTTAAACACAGTTAAATGCCACAAAGTAGGTGACAGTGCCTTAACTGTACGTGTGTTGTATAGGCTGCAAGGGCCTCTTCCATCCTTATCAAGGGGAGTGCTAACCTTCTCTCCTTTCATACCACACTCAAAAAAAGTTACAATTCAAAATGATCAAACATCCATAATTCATAAGACCAGACATCCAAGTGAATAAACCTCGTCCTGCTTCAACCACCTACTTCAAACCTGCCTAGAGGTTTGAATGCATGTGCACATATCCTGTGCCTGCACTCCTGCAAACAAAAGTCTGACTGAAGGACACAGAGAAACCTGGATTATGAAAAATGGCATATAATCAGTAGCATGTAGCATCAGTCTGACTGACATGTGCCTGCTGTCAATGCTCTTCCTGATCCTGGGGGTGCAGAAGACAAGTTCTGCGTTCAGCCATCTGTTGGTGTCAGCCCAACACCCTTCAAAAGAACCACAAGCATATTCACAGCAACACTATTAAATACAAACAGTAGAGGAAATATTTGGAAGCAGCAATGTTTCCCTGTTAGAGTCTAATGTCTCAAATAATGAGATGCATGATGACTGCCTTTTGCTGATAGCTGGGCTACTGCTTGCTTTTATAAGAAATGATTTGCTGATGAAAAGCCAATCAGCAGAATGCTGAATGTATTACTATGTAATTTCATGTGAAAAGAGATAAAAACACCCTATATCCTTGGATAATAACTAAATATTGATTTTCTAGTAGTTGTTTTATCTTCACCCAAATCATCATTTATTAATGGAGACAGTTCAGCCTCTAGTTTAAATAGGATTTGCTGAAGTTTAAGTCCCTATTTCTCTTACAGTGCAGCTTTAGGTAAGCAAATGGTTGGTAGATCTTTTCATCAGTGGGTACAAGGCAAAGGTATTCCAGACTCTTATGGTGAAGCTCATGAGCTTCGTTTGCTGAGGGAGACAACAAAAAAATAATGGCAATGATTCAGATGCAAAGAAACCCAAGAAGCTTTAGTCCTTCATGCAACACATATTTAAACCTTGAAATCCTTGGCCAGGGAGTATTAAGTGCTTGAGTAAGCATAAAAAGCAAGACAGGTTTACTTCGACAAGTTTGAATTGAAACACAACAATTTTGTTGCATTCAAAGATTTATTTAATACAGATTACCAACGTGTGCAGCTCTCCAGAAAACAGAATGTCTTGGGGGGAGTTGTCATTACATGCCTGCTCTGTCGCTATTCTCTCCCCATCAATTATTCACCTGTTCTGGCCTTTTGGGGTTAGACAGACCTTTGATTCAATCTTGTCTATTCATTCTGATGCTCTAAAAAAGAAACTCTGTAACTCTTATATTCTGTAAGTAATTTTCAGTTTGACCTTCTATATACAAGAGGTACAACCTCAAATATAGGCAAGACAATTTATGAAGTAAGTGCTTGCCTTGTTACCTTGGTTGTGTCTCAGCTTGTGAATAAAAATAAGTTACATTGAGTCCACATTCAGAGTTCACATTTCTGAGTCAGCTACGAGGGACACTGAATGAATTGGTGTATAGGGCACCAAGAAGAAAAGAATAGTAAAGCAGAGAATCTAGGTTCCTCTATCTCCTATAAATAAATAAATCAATCAGTAAATAACAAAATTTCATTTTTTAAACTCTCTTAGCTGTTTCAAACTGAAATTGCAGATTTTTGTCTACCAGATTTTAAGGAGAGCCAGGATGCACCATTATTTGACTTCTTATAATATGTAAAATTGCTGCCTTCCACTGCAAGGAAGAAAATTATGAAAGAAAATGAAGTGCTCTTGTTCGCAAATACACTTAAAGTAAAATACTAAAATGTTCTTTACTAATGAAAACCATCAAGAAATCCCTCCTAGCTACATTAAAATGTGAAAATGCTATGGAAATAGGTATTTCTCATAAGAACAGACAAGAGGGTTTGGTTTTCTGTAGCCATTTTATTACCTTAACAATCACCAGCTCAGTTAACACTTTCATCTGCTTTAGTCGAAGTACCTCAGGGCTGCCAAGGCATGAAGACCACAGGAATCAGTGTCTGCATATATAAGGTTCTAAATTATCAAGAAAACTCACCAAAAATGTTGTGAAATCATGTCACAATATGGAAACCAGCTTCTGGAATGGTGCTTCTCATTACAGTAACTTTTGTAATGGATGCCTTTCCAACTCATTACCAAATCTGTCTGGAGACTGGCTTTAAATGGATGTCCAGATGGTCATGTAATGTCTCACTAAGAGAACCAAAAAGTGTTAGCCTTTGGGCATGATGGATGTTTGTGATGATTCTGTGATTAGTCTGAATCAGACAGATGGAGCACTGTCATTCATATGTGACATGTCTGTCTAGAAGATCACAGAATGTCAGATTGGGTCAGGTTGGAACGGACCACAGTGGGTCACCTGGTCCAACCTCCCTGCTCAAGCAGGGTCATCCTAGAGCACATGGCACAGAATTGTGTCCAGATGGTTCTTGAATATCTCCAGTGAGGGAGACTCCACAACCTCTCAGGGCAACATGTGCTGGTGCTCGGTCACCTGCACAGTGAAGAATTTCTTCCTCATGTTCAGGTGGAACTTCCTGTGCATCAGGTTCTGCCCACTGCCTCTATTGCTCAGCACCACTGAGCAGAGCCTGGCTCCATCCTCTGATACCCTCCCTTCAGATACTGATAGAGAAGAATAAGGTCCTCTCTCAATTGTCTCTTCTTGACACTGAATAGGCCCAGCTCCCTCAACTTTTCCTCACAAGTGAGATGCTCCAATACCTTCATCATCTTTGTTCCCCTCTGCTGCACCTGCTCCAGGGCTTCATTGTCTCCCTTAAACTGGACACAACACTCCTGATGTGGCCCCACCAGGGCTGAGCAGAGGGGCAGGATCACCTCCCTTGCCCTGCTGGCAGTGCTCTTCCTAATGTACCAGGATACCATCGGCCTTGGCCACAAGGGCACATTGCTGGTCCATCGTCCCCAGAGCTGCTTTCCAGCAGGATGGCCCCCAGCTGGGGTGTCCCCTTGTACTGGTGCAGGGGGTTATTCTTGCCCAGGTGCAGGACTTTGCCCAGGTGAAGGACCCTGCATGTGTCCTGGTTGAACTTTAGATGTTTCTTCTCTTCCCATCTCTCCACCCTGTTGAGGTCCTTCTGAAGGGCTGCACAGCACTCACAGAAGTGATAAAATCCACCAGTTTTGAGGGAGGAGGGATGTCATCCTGGGAGAGATACTTTCTTCTCCTTTTTGGCACATTTAAATGCCAAGTCTTGTTTTTATTTGTCTTATTTTTACAGGAATGTGTGCTGTAAAACACACTCATTGGGCTAACTGCTGCTCCTCTGCACCATTAGAGAACCAGAACAATTTCAGGAGAATTAAGTGAAAGCACCATACTGCCCAAAAGACGTGTGAGCACAAGCACTCACAAATCAACCAGGCTGTAGTTTTACAGAAGATGGTTACAACAAAAGGAAGAATTCAATTTCAGCAAATGTTTTGATCATGTCTGCACATGGAATAATGAAAGAAACCCAAACAATACAGTCTGCTCCTTATTCACTTGAGTCAATGAATACTACTAAATTACAAAGAGAAGAACTCACAGCTACAGGTGGGTTTTTTCCTGCTTTTTTTGTTTACTTTTTCATCTGGTAAACTCTTACTGATTTTTACTGCTGTTGACTCATAGTCTGTATGCTTTCTGAAAAAATATCTCAATATCTCTATCTCACTTGAGCCTGTACCTCTGGTAGTTTCCACAGGATCTTATGGCTCTGTAGCTGGCTGCTTACTTTCTGCCAGTTCCAATGAAAAAGAGCCCCAGGTCATGGAAAACAAGCAGCACTTCAGGAACATCTTTGCTGCTGTTCTTTCTTTCAGAAAAAAAATAAGAAAAAAAAGCGAGAAAAAAAAGCTTTACCTAAGTGACTATTTTCTCTCTGTCTCTATGGGAACAAGAACAGATGAAGGAGCAACTGCCAGCCATCAGCTGGATTGCTGAAACTCAAGCCAAGGTGACTGGCTGCTGATGAGGAACCTCAGGCTTCATTTGGACTGTCCACTGGGTTGCTAAATCTGAAATGGTTTCATCTTGCAGTGGGGAGAAACAGGGAGCTGCATCAGGTTTAAAACCAGAAAAAGGTTTTTTTCCCTGAGATCTCTTCAAATCTTGTGACTTCTAGGACAAACTCAGAATAAAATATTTGTTTTTACTAAAAGAAACAACACAAAGACAAGTAAACCTTCTTGCTCAGTTGATTAAATGCCCTTGAACATTTTTTTCAATTTTCATAACAATACTTACAAAGTATGGAGATCAGTAGATATCACCATTATCATAGATTGTCAACTCAAACACTTAGCTGAGCGAAAAGGGCACCTAACAGACACAGGGTTAACAGGCCTGGGAAAAAGGTTTTTTTATTACCCACCCCTGACTACAGCTCTATTCCCTGACTCTGTTACCGTTTCACACAGCTGATCTTCTACAAAATTTAACCTCTTGGCTCTAAGACCTCAGCTTCTCCTTTCTATCCCCATACTGTGTGATTTCAAGCTCTCTTGCAATAAAACTCCCCGTCTTCTTGTTATCCCATTTTCAGGCGTCCCCATTTCAATCTCCTACCTAAGAGCTTCCAACCAGCAGTTACTCACCAGCCTTTCTTCCTATGTGCCTATTGCTGCTGGCAACTGCTGTGACCACAGCCCTGGCTGCTCTGGTTTGTGGAGCCTCTCTTCTCTTCTCTTCTCTTCTCTTCTCTTCTCTTCTCTTCTCTTCTCTTCTCTTCTCTTCTCTTCTCTTCTCTTCTCTCTCCTGCCTCAGGAAGGGTTTCAGGTGGAGGACACAAGTTGCACTTACCAATAATCCACCCTAACAAAGCTCCAGAGAGATAAAAGTAGGACACAGAAAAAAAGTTTGTCATAGTGCTAATGTAGCGCATTTCTTTTTATTGCCTCTCTTTGAAACTGAGTGTGTGAAAAGGGGGAGTTCTTCAGGCTGGTGCCACAATGGGATATAAATGGTCTGAGTATTACTATGTGCAGTAGAGCTACACTGACCTAATTTATGGGAGCTGAGAATCTGGTCACCAGCTTGCATGCCTAGTGTTCTGTTTTTGCTTTGCTTTGGAAAACACCAAATAGGAGTGTTTAGCTACATTTTGTGATGGCAAAAAAAAAAGTGTGTGTTACAAATTTCTGCATGAAAAACACTTTTCCTTCTTTTCCAATGGCTCACTGCATCATTTCCAGATATATTTACCAACATCTGACTTTTTTCTCTCCTTTTTTTTTAATATTGTTCCACTCAAATCAAACATCTCTCAGGGGAAAAATAAAAGAAGAAGAAAAAGGATAGACAAGTCTCAGTGTTAGGAAACTAATAATTTTGTAACAAACAGCGGATTACAGGGTAAGATAAGATAAGACATCAGGCTTAAAATAAGACATTTAGTTTTTCCATGAGAAAGAATATTTTCGTCTGGTATAATTATACAGAATTCAGTAGAGCTCTTAAGCATGGATTTACAAACCAATTGTGACCTCAAGTGGCATGCTGGTCACCTGAATAAAATATCTGCCAATGTACATTAGGATTGAAGTACTCCTGAGTTGCTAGGTGCCACAGTGTTCAGATCCAGCAGGGTCTGCTTTAAGTGTTTTCAAGATTATAAACAATGGGAACACATCTGTGCCTTAATAGCCTACATCTTCCTTTAACCAGTCCTGCAGCTACATTATAAAAATATACTAGGAACACTACCTAGGACCATACTTTTTAAATGAGCTGGTTTAAAAATCAATTAAGCTGTGTGTGTTAATATAAAATGAAAATCCAATGAATTGTTGAACCCTAGTAGGCAATTCTCCCTGTGAAGATTTTGTTCTTCTCTAAAGCTGGATGCAGAAACTAGGCTGCTTTTTTGTGTTCAGGGCTGGCTTTCACCTCTTTCTGTCTGAAAAGTGTCTAGTGAGAAACTGAAATCTACATCAGGCAAAGGCTTTTAGCAGTCTCTGAGAGGATAAGTCTTTAAATGTGGCTGTATATGACTTTCAGACATAAAAATAATAACCCATAAACTCTGATTTCAAATGCTGCCCTGTGCTGGGCTAGTTTTTTGGCGCTTTTTTAATTGAAAAAGGAATTTCATGGTGTTTTGAAGAAACCAGTTGCCTGTTTTCTCTCTGTGATACCAAGCAAGATTTTTTGGAAATGAGAGTCAGCAGCATCCTTCTCGGGAAGGAGGTAGGAAGGAAGGATGAGAGTGGTCTTGGTTACAGACTCAAGGCACCGAAATTATTTCTGAATGTTAAAGCCTGACCTCTTGACAGCCAGGAGGGAAGTATCCAGGAGTGATCAGTGAAGTGCCCCAGGAAATGGGGTAGAGCTAAAAACCTGGCTACATGAAGGGCCTTCCCACCTGTCCTGATTTTCAGGAGGGTTATTGTGGTGAGATTCTGAACAGGTGCTACAGACAAACACATGGTCTCTAAACCACCCATGGAGATACAGCAAGTAGCACCCATTTTTTCCAGGTAACACTGGTAAAAGCCACTCTACATTGACATCCTAGGGTGTAGGCTCCAAAGTAAGGAAAGAAGTGTGGCAAACCAGGCTTTGCTAGATGTTAGTCGTACGGAGACCTGCAGATGGACAGGGCTCTTGAGGGCCTGATCATTCACACTTGGTGCATCCTCATGGGTGAACCAGGACTTTATCAAGGGCAGTAGAGTGTCTGCAAGTTTTCCATCCTGAGAGTGTTCCAGCCTGTGTCTGAGAGCATATATGCTTAATTAGGGCTGCAAATTATCCAGGTAAAATGAAGGCCCCCTAGTTAGCCAACTTCAGTTGGAGTGGTAGGATAGGTCCAATGAAACTGCAGTCAGGTGCTGCCAACCCTTCCATGCAGGTTATGCAAGCTAAGGACATGTATATGTAAAAGCATGAAATGGCATATGGGGAGATTTTCAAAGGAGTAAAATGGAGCTGGAAACATAAAATCAAAACCATCTTCCAGTGATATTTGCCTTTCTCTATCTTTTAGCTGTTTTGGGAACAGAAGTTCAGCAGTAAGCACATCAGCTGGCAGGAGTTCAGTATAGACACCAAGAATCACAATGGTACAAAGATTAAAAGTGCACTTCAGTCTGTCTGTGCTGGGAAAAAAACAGTCCTAATAGTTTCTCTCTTTAATCTATATTTCATCTCAGCAACTGTGACTGCTTAGGTGTAACTTCAGTAGAAAAACATTAATGCGGTTTCTAATCTGAAATTATGAGCACAGGAACAAAAAAATTCACCAGTGCTCCGACCTTCCCCATTTTACCTGCTCTTGTTTGGCGAGTCAGCATTTCATTTGTTTCAAACAGGGACGCTTGCTGTGACAGAGTTGTAGTCCTGTTTGCACCGTTGGCTCCTTCCCGCTGTTTAAGTGTCACTTGCTTAGGATTTGTGAGGACACAAGGCTGTAAACAGCCCATGAAGGATTGTCACTTGTAGATCCCAAGAGGAAAATCTCTTCTGCAGCAAACTGGGTGGGAAGATGGGCAACCAAACGTGAAAGGGGAGGTATTCAAGGACACTGTATAGTTCTGCCAGCATCACACACAAACTTCTGTGTATTTTGTTCACCAGGAACCTACCCTTTCAGCAGCAGAGCCCACACTATGAGCACCTGTTTCCAGCAGAAGGGACAAGCAACTTCCTGTGTAACAGGACAAAATAGGCAAGCAAAATGCCTTCTTGTGCTGAAGTTTGGTATTTTTCAAGTCGCATGACTGCCTCATCCTACCACCTTGTCCTGTCAAGCACCCATGAAGGACTTTCTGCTGCTTTATTAATGCTAAATTACTGGGGTTTGCATATTCATTTGAAGTAGTTCAGGGTTTTATTCAGAAATCAAGATTTAAGCATTATGCAGCTAAATACTCTAATTTCTTTTATAGTAGTACCAACTTTTCCATATATATACAATCTCACAGAGAGAGAGAAAAATTTTCTGGTAACACCTGTACTACATCCCAGAGAAGTAGCAAACTGAGCAATAAAAATGATGCATTGGATTTTTTTTTTTTTATGGACAGGAACAGCTATATTCTACCTCAGGAAAGCCAGAGAAGCAAGAAATTAGCTGTATCATACATATGCAACAGATGTATATAAGATTATGAAGTGTTCTAGGAGTTTGTCAGGAATAGCTAAATCATAAACACAAAGTAAGGTTAGAGGAAGTTACTACTTGCTCTTATAGCCCAAGATAGAAGAATAGATCATGAGAGATACTAGATAGTAGTTTATCAAGAGTAAGACAACACACCATTGGGGTTTCCAGCTAAGTTAAGAGTCAGAAAGGCAGCTTCTTCTGATGTTTAAAATCAGAATTCATAGCACAGGCACAAGTACTAAGAGGGAAAGGATGATGAATGGGATAGATAAATCAGAAAGCATACTTTCAGGGTATATTGCAAGCTAAGGCTTTTGAATAGCAATTATGGAGAGCATGATTTTTCATTTCAATTTATGTCCTGGTAATCAATTATACACTGAGCTGGATATAAACCCTTTTGCTGCCCCATTAGAAGAAAACAAGCAAATAAAATAAGGATTCTAAATGCAATGAGTTCTCTTCCTATTTTTTCTCTACCTTTGATTCCAGTTAACTGAGATAACCATGGAATTTTAATTTCGAAGAAAGCAAACTTGCTGTGCACAGTGAGACTGCCTTTATTATAGCTTAACCTTTTCATAATTTTTAGTTCTACCTGCCCTTGCAATCATTCCTCTGGCTTAAAATGACTCATGAGAGAGCTCAACACTGAAGACCATAAACTGTGTATCCCTATCGCTAAATTTTCACCTGTCACCCACAGAAGAAGGAATTAATGTTAACTGGGAGAGGTTTCTTGATTCCTGTACATCATACTGGACTGCACAAGTTCTGTGTCCTTCTGTGCAAGCATCTGCCTCATGCTGTGGTGACAGAGGAGAGGTTTGCTGCTTCACACACCCAGCCATCCCACCATGGCTGCATCCAGCTCCAACTTAAAGTATTTATATTTTGCAAAACCACCCGTCAGCCAGTGCTCTTGTCAGTACAAGAACTTTAACACTTATCTGTAAAATATTTTTCCCCATGGATCTCCCTGCCAGTTCAGTTCTGGTATAAGTAGTACAGCTGATGGAGGCACGGAGAAGAAATGCACTGCCAAAGTGGCAGTCCGCTGCCACTCACTTCATGTACTAATGTGAAGCAGCCATCAGCATTTGGTGCCTCAGGCCACATCAGTGCTAGAGAGAGTGGGAGGTACAAGAGCAAGTTTTAGTTAGGGCTAAGGATGAGCTCCCTGAGGGGAACTGCCCCAGCCACCCTGTCATCAGCTCAGCCTCACTGCCCTCACTCTCCCTGTGACAGTGCGCAGCTTCCACGTGCTCAGTCCGAGGGTGCCTGTGAACACTTACTGTCAGCCCTAGCTGAGCTCTGGCAGCTGGGCTACACTGAGCTGGAGAGGCAGCAGACATGTGGCACTTGCACACTTACACCCTCTGGAGTCAGCCACTTTAGAGTGCAACCAGGATGAAGCACTGCCAAATGCAACGTGTGCTGTCCTCACAGCGGCATAAACCGAGATTCGAAGCACTGAAAAACTGAAAAACATTTGCCCAGATCAGCTGCTGGGAGAGATCCTCAGAATACACTGGGAAAGGGTGTCTCTGCCTCAGCTCCAAACCTCAGGTTTGTTTTGGTGAGGAACTGTAGCCATGCTCTGCTGAGACGGGCTTGCCCCAATCCAGAGTGCAACGAGAGCAAGGCTAGCTGTTTCACCAGCTTGGCTACCTTAAATAAATTAGTAAGTCACAGTACTGCTAGCAAACTAGTTGGCTACAAATAACTCTAATTTTGGAGGATGCTAGTAAATAGGAGAATTGTCCTAAACTTCTCTTTTTCTATGCAAACTTGAAGGGATAGAAAGAGTTTGGCCTGATGGGTGTGTAAGCATGAATTCTACTGTTGAAGATATCCTGTACTGCAGAGTTAGTAGACTATGAGGGTTGTGAAGTGTACAAATAAAAGTCTGTTTCATATAAACTCCAGTTGTGCAAATTCAGCTCCTGATCCAAGAGGCAAACTACAATGTTTTTCTCTTACGCAGATCAGCAAAACAAAAATTATAATAATTTTTTCAAGCTAAACTGTGTCTCCATCCATCAGATGTGTAATTCCACAGTCTTTAAGTTTTAGAGTTTAAGCTATCTTCCTTCCACAGGAAGTCAGTGAAGTCTGAGAGGGAAAAGATTTTAATGCAAGCACCAATTTTTTTCATATATCCCATCTGAAATGAGCTTACGAGGAGCTTGTATACATTATTCATCCAATATCCTGGCTAGAATTAATAACACATCCATTCCTTCTGATACCTTATCAGTACAGAGCTGTTCAGCTATATTGCATTTAGGTGAAGTAATGTACACATCCAGGTTTACTTGCTTGAGAACATGATGTGAGTTTTAAGGCTCAAGCAATCACAGGAATTTGTTCTTAAAGTTCCTCAGTTTCCCTGGGCAACACTGTCCCTCGTACATGTGTTTTCATTTGTCCTGGTTTCATTTCTACACGTTTCTCTCCCTGCCCAGACCAAAGGAAGAAAGAAAGTCTATAAATCAATGACATCTTCACTAGCCTCGTTCTTGCTCTCTCTTTCTTGCTTCTTGAAGTAGCAGCTCATCCTGTGACTCCAGCTTTACCAGCTTCAGAATTCCTCATATACTTGTATTAATTTCCTTTTAAAATGACAGCCAATTCAAGATATGAAAATCACTACTGATTGCATAAATAAGCATTTGTACTGCAGTACACAGGTCTTTAGCAAAATCAATCTTGCATGGATTTACATACATCTCAGAGCTTTTTAGAGCAAAGAACCTGTAATTTGGCACAAAACAGTTCTCCTATTGTGGAGTGGCATTTATAATGACAGTACTAGGTAAATAACTCAGGCATTCAAAGACAAAATTCATCCCATAAGGTCATGATCTGGATTAGTATAAGAAAATCCTGGAGAGAGTTTAGAAACGATGAAGCAAGGAAACGGATTATACTAATCTGTGAATTCAGTGATTTTTTTTGTGGTCTGACAGATAAAATGCAGATAGTATTTTCCATTCAGTTATTATTCTTAGTGTTATCTAACTTATTAGCCTGTATGTTGACAAGGTATGTATGTCCACTACACATTTTATAGAAGGCAGGGTTATACTGACAGACAACTATTTTCCATACACTTATTCTACAAAACAACTTTTGCACAGCTCTGACGTACAATTTATATATAAATAGATATGCATACTAAACCCATTTGCTGTCAAGGCTTAGTCCTTTTATTTTAGCTGCTTATAGCCTCAAATCTATTTTTTCCTTAGATTAACAAGGGTGTACTTTCTGCTCAGTCATAGGCTGCAGCTCTACGTGGAGATCACAGTTCTCAGTGAAGGCTGTTTACTCACTTGGCTCAGTGAGAGGGTTCAGCACTGTCCCCACATACCAAAACCCCATCTTCACTGGCTTCCCATAAAACCCTAGCAAGCTCACTCAGGATTGCTTCTCCACTTGTAGCCCCGTGGCTGTACCCTTAACAGGCAGTGTGACTTTAACACTTGTCCAGAAGCAGTACAGTGCTGTGTTCTCCTCTGAGGAAAATGCATGACAGCCTTGGGAGAGTGCATCAGTGCAGCTCTTCTGCCTCCAGGCTTGAGCTGCCTCGTGCCCAGCCAGTGCTGGGAGAGCACAGAGCTGCAGCTGCACCTATCTAATCATGGACCATGCAGGACTGCGCTGCTGCTGAAGCCTGGAGATGCATTTCTGCCTAAGTAAAATTTGCAGGGCATCAAAACATGTTCTTCCACAGGGGCCAAGAGCTAAGTGCTGACCAGCTAGGATCCTAGATCACATCTGATCTAGGGCATCTGTATTGTGGATAGGTCTCATTTCTATAAGCCAATCTCAAATAAGAGCCCAAAGCAAGATCAGCATGGCACTACTCCCAGTGAGCTCATCCTGCATCTATTGCAGTATCTTTATAGTAGATGTACTCATGGAGAATGGGGGAGGAGGACTAACCTAAATTCTGTCTGTATCTGTTCTGATATCCTTGTCCCTGAACCCGAGTGCCATGCAAAGGTCATAACCTCCTGCCCACAAAAGCAAGATATTCAATGTTTAATTATTTTATGTACAATAGAACAGCTCTAAGAAGATATACTTTTCTGCCTCAGGAGAGGCTGCAGCGTGCTGACTAGATCACACTGATGAGAGCTGAGGTACGTTGGTTCAAATTCTTGCCCTGAATCACTAATGCTATTTGTTTTGAGAGCCCTGCTGCCTACTAGCAAATTGTTCAATGGGTGAATGCTGCTGGTTTTCTTTGGCTTTGTATAAAACTTGTACCTAAGCAACAGGAAAAGAATATAATGCCTTAAAAATATAATTAAAGCACTAACACGTGAATGGGGAGACCTGGATCCTGGTTCTTATATCAGGCAAAACAGAGGGTCCCCAGCAGACTCCTTAGGCCGGTGGTTAGATGTTGCTTATAGGTTCACTTTCCCTTACAGGGAAATGGGGATGAACCCTGAGTTTCCAGATTCTTCTGACAGCTGGGATTTGAGGCAACCTCAAGGGATGCTGCTACATCATTGCTTTTGATGATAAAATGCCATGTTTTCCTACAAACATGACAGTTACTAAAGCATGTAGCTGTGCTTGTGCAGGAGCCAAGTCCAAGGAGCAACTAAGCCACGCAAGAGGCACAAGAGAGTGCTGGCTCTTCCACATCCCCTCTTCAAGTGCCTTGGGAAACCCCACACCTTGCAGTGGGACACTGGGCACAGGTTTGTTCCCCTAAAGCAGGCACTGACCAAGGCACCACCTCCCCGAGGCAGAGAGGAAAGCAATGCAACAAATCAGTGCACTAGTTCTGGCTCAGCCTGATGGCTGCAGAGAAAGCTCAGGAAGCCGTAAGATAAAGACACAATGAAATAAACAGAAAGATGATCTGTAATTAATTGCCTTTATACAGGCTGATGTAAAGCAGACTTAAAATTACAGAGAATTAGCCTGGCAATTGTAGATTTTGTACACACTGTCATGGTTACTTCAAAACTGTCTATAAACCACACTCTAACAGGCTTAAAGGAGTTTAAACAGAACTTTTAAATCATTTGTGTTTTAAATAAAGGAGGCTATTTGTAGTAATAATACTTCTGATGAAGGGTTCAGAGTCAAGTGATACATGTGACTGATGTCCATAATAATTGCACACTTCTATAATCCTTCCTCAGCCATAAGAGTTTTGAGCTTACATTTTGGATACTATTAATATTCGGACAAAAATAACTTGTGGGCAATATCATGTCCTGAACATGGTGGAGAATTAATCTATTTTTGTAAAACTGTTTAAGAATGATGAATACTTCTTCCTGCTCGAGTAAACACTAGCTAATTCTCTAGACCTCCCTTTTCTGCCCAAGAAAATCCAAGTCCAAATGATTTCATAGATATTTAAAGGATGGTGCCAAATACTGAATACTCTGAATTTCTCCACTTGATAAAGACCTGATACTATTCATTACATAGCAAACTTTTCAGCACTGGAGTTTTCTTGGGTTTTAATTTGTAAGAGAGAATATAATGAATTTAGGAACAACAAAAACTGGAAATAAAAAATGAGGCTGCTGAAATGTAGCTGTCAAACTAGACTCCAAGTGAAAGTATCACACTTGTTTTTATTCTAGATAAGCAACAGGGCAGCTTGGAATAAACATGGATTGAAATTTTCTTCATCTCTTTAATGAGTTCAAAGAGGCTGAACAAAGACATAGAAGAGCTCAACATTGCTGTGTACAACACGGTAAACAGATTAAAATTTTATACCTGAGCAAAAAAGGAATTTAACTATTAACTACGGCATGCAGAATAACTGATAACTTATCACATAAACATAGCATACTGTTATTAGTTTACAGTCATTCAGATGTTCTTAATTTTTACAAAGGATAAAGATGGAA
The DNA here is from genome assembly GCA_013397815.1 of Aleadryas rufinucha. Lineage (NCBI taxonomy): Eukaryota > Metazoa > Chordata > Aves > Passeriformes > Aleadryas > Aleadryas rufinucha. The sequence continues at coordinate 1,649,985 of VZTH01005174.1, forward strand.
AAAGCTCCAAGACGAGATGAGTATGTGACATAAAACCACAATAAAGAAAAGCACTTTACCATCTAGCAGCCTTTCCAGAGGATCAAAATTATCTGCTGTTTTATTATCCAGGCAGAAGCAGCAACAATGCAAAGCCTGTGGAGTTAATAACACATTAGACATTTAAGCATGTCCTGAAAATGAAAATATTAGCAGTTTATGAAGTGCTCACAGAAGACCTGAGCCTGCATTCCCTGCCCTCAAATGCCATTTTAAAGCACTGCATTTGTGAGCTGTTCCCAGAGCAGAATGAAAGGCAGGAATCTGCAGGGAATGACTGATCAAGTCACAGGCTCATGATTTTCTCACCAGCATAACAACTGCCAGTTCTGAAGGGATGACTTTTTACCCCATTTGATTGGACAAAACCCACATTTCATTTTATGTAGAAACCTGACCTTTCCTCTCACTGAATCCGGCATTTGGGTGGGTTCGGTTTTTTCTTTTCTCTTTTCTGTTTTCACCACCCAAACTATTTCAAATGCTCTGGTTTGAAATAGCCTAGCACAAGTCAAAAAAAAGTAACATATTTCTCTTCTTAATTCCCTTGTCTTTGCAAAAGATGCCTGTGGGAGAGAAGGGGCCTGAAAAGTCTGAGGTTTAACCAGCACACCCCATTCCCCCACCAGACAGGCTTCTTTCTCCTGGCAGACTTCTGCACTCCCTAATCTCCACATCCAACACAAAAACTACCCGCACCCAGCACCAATATTCTTGTGCTACAAATCAGCTGTTTGCCTTCCTCCAGCAAAACAAGCAAACCCTGCCCTTGTCATTTAGACTTGCCAACAAGATATGGGAGGGATGGAAGGGTATTTACCCTGTTAGAGACAGCCATGAACAAAGCCTCTCCCTTTTATTTCCATGCAGTTGTATAGTTACATACTCTTGATGTCAATCAACTCCCCTCAAATCATAATACCTGCCTTGACTTTCCTGCTACTGTTCTTTCACCATTTATGAACAAAACTATGCATTAAAAATGCATGTACCAAAATGGATTCATCCCTTTGTGCACAACATATTCATTTCTTCTTTAAAGTCAGACATCTTAGACATTGGTAGGTTGTGTGAAAGAGTCCCCAGGGCATTGAATCCTCTTTGCTTCTAGTTTCTTCCTGGTGTTGAAAGCTGCTGATACTTCAGGGTGGATGGAGTCCAGCCGCTGTTCACACTGGAAGGCCGTGAGGAAGGCCGTCCTGTAGTTGTTGTTCATCCAGCCATAGAGAAGGGGGTTAGCAAACGTAGAGCACATGGCAATGACATGGAACACGGTGTAGATCAGTTTGTACTCTTTCAGGTCTAACACCTGACTGTCAATGTCACTGACCAGCTGGAAGGTGTGAAAGGGCAGCCAGCTGACAGCAAACACCACAACCACACACACCAGCATCTTGGTGGTTTTCCGGCGCCGGTGGTGATAGTGGTCATTACCCGCCCCAGGGCTAACGTGGTTCTTGAGCTTGGTCCAGATACGGATGTAGGCATAGGAGATGACTGCCAGAGGCAGCACATACTGGATCAGGAGCATGGAGATGCTGTAGATGGTGCCATAGTTGAGCTGCCCCTCCCCTGGCCACTTCTCAGAGCAGACCACAATCTTGAAGTCAGGAATGATCTCAATCAACGAATACTCACGGAATATGGCCAGAGGACTTGCCAGCAGGGCACTGACTGCCCAGGCAATCCCTATAATCAGGAAGCTGATCCGCTTGGAGATTTTGCTTTCCAGGTGGTAGACGATGCAGCGGTGACGATCCAGAGCGATCACAGTCAAAGTAACAGTAGACACGTGAACGGCCAGGGCCTGGGCATAAGGCACCAGGTGGCACAAGACCGGGCCCAGTTTCCATTCACCCAGGAGTGTATAGACCAAAGTGAAGGGCAGGCACAGCGTGTTCACCAGCAGGTCAGCCACTGCCAGGTTGGCAATGAAGAAGTTAGTCACTGTGCGCATGCTCTTGAATTTGATGATCACGTGGATCACGAGAGAGTTTCCGATCACCCCCAGCAGGATGATGGAGCAGTAAGCAAAGATGAGAATTATCTGCACTTCGACAAGTGTTGTGCTGTCCTTCAGTTCTGGTTTAGGGTCCAGAGCCAATTCGTTGAGTGGCGTGGTGTATCTTGTCAAGTACAGCTTAGTGAACAGCTCCATTTTCATTTCGTCTGTCTGGTTTTCCTCACCTCCTGCTTCCAGGGGCCCCATCCTTGCAGCAGCCTGGTCTAAGCCACAGAGCTGCTCCTGAAAACAAAACAGTACAAGAACAAGTGGAGAAGCTGGTCCACATGGGCTAAGACAAGAAGTATTGAGTTAAAGCCACATCTCTTTCCTAACCCATGTGCTACACTGCAGGATTAAGAGAAGATCTGTCTTAATATATTTAAATTCTCTTGCCCTTACATTTTGAAGGCTGATCCAGTAATATTATTTAGGCATGACTCCTGCTGAAAATTGGAACAGATTTCAAAAGCATTCCAAAGACAAAGTTTGCCTAAGTAAATGCAGAAGGATTAAGATCCTGCTGGGCAGCATATAATTTTTTTACAATCCACTACCTAAAACTAGTGCTGATTTAGCACAAGTCTTCCAGTAATATCTATGGGAATTCTACATGGAACAGCACCATCCAGACTGTTATTAGTATAATAATCTTCCAGCTTTTCCTTAATGAAAAGTGTTTCCTTTAAATAGTTACTAAATTCTTACAGGTTTATGCCCTTCCTCAATACCAGTGAACTAATTACTGGGGTCTTTCTTTAAGAAACTTTGTTTTAGAGACAGTTTCTTTGTTTAGAACAGTTTGTACCATGATGCAAATAAAAATACCACTGTAACAAAACTGAAATAACAGCATTTCTTTGAAATGACTGCGCAACTTATTCATGCTGAAATCAACTCAAGAAACAATTGAAACACAGTTATACATAATATTTCCTTTCTGTGTGATGTTTCAGAAAACAAAGCTCCTTGGAGGCTGCCAATCAGGCACTCATTTTTGACTGCAGTCATAGGGAAGAGCAAATCATTCCCCTGCTGATGTCAGTAAGAATTTCACCACTGGCATAAAAATCACTTTTTTTTTTTCCTTCTTTACACAGGCTGAGCCAAATTCTGTGCTACCCTAAGACTTCAGTAGGCACAATATATGAATGGTTTACAATCAGTTGCTGACTTGGACTTCAGTCCAATGTAAAAAAGTACACGTCCCCATGCAAACTGCCCAGAGCATGGGTGGCATGCTAACCAAGAACCGAGAACCTGGGGACTCCTTTCCCTGGCCTGGGAAAATACTAAGAAATTGCCAGTGCCAAGCAAACTTAACAGTAAAACAGCACTGTTTGCCTCTGAGGGGAAAGCCAACCCTGGGTTACTCACTTTACTTCCCCATTCATCTCCCCTAAGGAAAGCAAGAGCAGCGAAGAAATGTCACTTTCTTGCCATCAAGTGTTACACAATAGCTGAACTCTTCTCAAATTCAAGTCTGCCTAAAGAAACAGCTATTGATGTGTTTGGATTAACATGGCTTTAAAAAAAATTCTTGTTCTTTTTTAATCAGCTCCATTTAATTCCTTCCATTTTCAGAGAAACATTTCAGAGCAACACAGGTACATTTTCATCCCTATCAAGTAACTATCAGTGAATGACATCCTTCAGTATGGCTTCCAGACTGAGAAAGGAGGGTTAAACTCTCGCAGAAGACTTTTTGCTTGCTTCTATCCCACACAATATCCCAGAGACTTTCTCAGGGTGAGCTATTTTTGCAAAAGCAGCAGATCGACTGCATGAACTGAAAGGCATTTCCCCCCCTGCTAAACAGGTCAGAATTATGCCATACTGTTTAGTCTACACTTATTCAACAATTAATAGTGTAAGCCTGAGATGTGAAACACCGCAAGACACGTAGCTGAGATGTGCCAGCTGCTCCTACTAGTGTACCCCGCTGATTTTATCAATATAATCAGTTTACAACTACTAGCCTAAGCAATGGATGTCAGGAAGGGATTCCTTATCAATACGCCTTTAGTCCACCAGGTTAAAAATGTAAGAGATCCACCACAATTTGCACAGCCAAGGCTATGCGAAAGTTCAGAACTCTGATGAGCATTTTCCTTTGACCCATACCTACACTCAAGAATTATGCTTCCACACATTATTAAAGTAGAGATTTGGTGAAATCCCAGGACTGCCAGATGCTTCAAAATCTCATAATTTTTTTCAGTGCAGGTCATGTCTACACACAGAAGTAGAAAGGCGAGAGGGCTGACAAATTTTTTTTTCCCTTTTTTGCCCTACATCCAGGCAGAAGGGTGTAGCTCAGCCAAATAACATAGCATCCCTTTCTTCCCAAAAGCATTTTCACCCATTTCTCTAGTCCCTGACTTTCTGTTGATTCCCACTTGCAACTCCTTCTTTTTAGCAAAGTCTTCTTTTGTTCTGATACTTTTATTTTATTTGCTACTGCCTTGTTCAGGCTGATGAAAGATGCTTTGGTCCTGTCAATAAGACAAAGCTGAGGGAGAAAGAAGGGACAACCACGGTTTAAAGCAGAAATGAGCTGGTGTGTCAGCAAGCGATGAAATAAATTGGACAAGTTTGACATCGTTGGTGGGACAGTTATGTGAGCAAAATATTGGTTGCTTTCAAAAAATGGGGATAAAACTGAGGTGACACTCCAGGTGGTATTTGACAGGAGCCTTTCTGCTCTTTTTTGGTATAAACTCTCCAGGTGATGGCATTTACTAGAACACCTTCCATACTGCACCACAGTGGGGCTTTTTTCCCAGTTTCATTTCCCCCCCAGCAAACAGACCCTCATGGTCAGGCATCAAACTGCGTCTAACTTTCGGCCGAGAAAGGCCCGGAGAGGATTTACATTGGTTCTGAGAGCTAGTGAGCGAAAAGGGCGGAATACGTGATTACATTAGCAAGCAGCATTCCCTTCAGGACCGCAGTGCCTGCGCTGGGGAAGGGGCTGGGGTTGCCGGAGGCGAAGGTGGCAGCAAACGCCCCTTGGGATGCGGCGCCGCTGCCCTCCCGCCCCCCGGAGCCGTTCCCGGGGAGAGACACCCATCCCGGGAGGAGACCCCGTTCCCGGGGAGGGACACCCATCCCGGCAGCAGATACCCGTGCCCGGGGAGAGACACCCATCCCGGC
>VZTH01005174.1:1668984-1773216 GCA_013397815.1 Aleadryas rufinucha
TCATCTTCTTCCTTGCTGATGCTTTCCATTACAGGTGCCACACCTACTAGTGTAGTGAAACTTCAGTGCCTAATTTTTGACTGACAGCACTGTTTGTGAACAAGTTAAGCTTGTCAGCCTATCTTCATAAGGCTGAAAAGCGCTCTGATGTAAAAAGTCTGCCTCCCACTCAGAAGTGAACCGGCAGTTTTCCACATGAACTCCACTTTCCTTTGTTAATTGCCTGTGATTCACACCCACATTTTCCAGGGAGTGATGGCATTTTAATTGCTAGGGGTATTTTAGGATGGAGGAGAGGCAATGGGAAGAGGCTTGGGAAAAAAGTGGGTAGGGGTTTGGCGTGTTTGTAAGGCTAACTGTTCTGTGATTGCACACAGCCAGGAGACCAGCAGCCAGAGCACCATCTGTGCACACAGCTGATCCATCCCGCCCGGCTTCGGCACAAAGGAATGTGTCAGCTCCCGCTTCTCCAGAGCAGCTGAAAGCCTCCTTCATGCTCCACTGAAATTTTGCTACCATTCCCTGAAGACCTATTCCCTTCACCCTGCATGTCTGGCTGGCACAGCCTTTCTTCAGCAAGAAGCTCTATCTGTAGTGCTGTTTGGAGTGCAGGTTAGAGTGGGGAAGATTCAACTGCTCTTCAGCATCACCTTCCTGTCCTGCAAGCTGCAGAATGATCATCTCAGGGTCCTGGGGAATGGTAAGACGCATATGATCCCCCCAGAAATGCAAAAACATCTCAAGAAGCTGTGTGTGGCTGTCTGTGATGGAGGTGTTCGCATCTGAGATAGTTTTCTTAGACTTCCTTTAATGTCAAGAGAGACCTACTTAGTCTAATCCATGGAGTTTAAAGCTTTATTATGTTTGGTTGGATGAATTGCACCCTAAACACCATCAGCTGTTTACAAGACCTTCTTGAACCCTAGTAGGAACCTCAGCAGCTAGTTCTTTGTACACTGTGGGTACCTAAACTCCAGTGAAAGGAATTCCACCTGTCGCTAATGGTATCATGAGGATGTGCGAGTAAATTTTCTCCCCATCAGTATCTGGACCAAAATCCAGTATATGAGTAGTTGTTCCCCAGATCCTCAGTGAAGTTTAAACACGTAGTGTCCATTGATTTCAGGTACATAAACTATACAGGGTTGGAGCCTTAATGCTTCACAGATTGTATCAGATTTATCCTCATAGAAGGTCTTTGTGATATTCCCTTTCTTGTTCACAAAGACTTGGGGGGGGGCTTGTCTGTATGCAGAAACTGTCCAAAATAGCTCTCCCAGACAAGTTCCAGATACAGACTCCCTTTCTCCTAAATATCCTTTACTGTGTTACAGGCAAAAATTCCTATATGGCAAGACCTAAATTGCCAAAAATAGAAAGAAGAAAATGCCAAACAACAATTGTTTTCATCTGTAAACCCATACTGATGTCCGTAAAAGTTTTTGTCATATTGGCAATCTTACACATTCACACAGTGCACTAGTTCTTCACCTGACAGTGTACATGGTGGCAGGTTTAGATGGATCTGTCATTACACAAAATTAATACCACGACTCCCTATCAACAGATTCCAGTGAAGACCAGAAAAAGCAGATTTCTCTATAGATTCTGCAGCAGAGTTTTGTTGAGTGACGAGAGACCACCGTGTTCTGTGTATCTGCACACAATCTGTCTTACCCTGGCTTCTCTATTATGTACAAAAACATCTAGTTTGTGGCTCTCACCAATTCACCCTCCCCCTCTATTCTGAAGTCTTCCCTGTGATGCTGGCTTTCCTTCAGCATTGATTCCTGCCAGTCAGAGTACAGGACACTCCCATACATTCCTGTTTTCTGTTATTCCTATAATTTTTCTCCCAGCATGGTGTCACCAACAAATGTCTGTACATTCGGATGTCGTCTATTAACCTCTTCTCCTGAGAGTATCAGATGCACTCCTGTCTCTCCTAATAGCAACTTTTGCTAACCACCAAAATAGAAGAAAATGCTGCTAACATCTGTGTGTGAGAAGAGAGATTTTCTTTATCCGCGTCTTTACTTCTGTCTCTCTACCAATTTTGAGAGCAAAATTTAGCCCATTGCTTCTTTATCATCTCATTTCTCCCCTCAGCAAAGATTAATTACCAAGTAGTTTTGTATGATTTTAATGCTACGGTTCTGTTCTTTACAGTGCAAATATATCTGGCCTACATAGTGGGAAAGTAGTGAATATAATTAACAGAGGAATTATGATGAATTCCTGTGTAAATTTTGTTAGATTTTCTACCACCTTATGACGTTTTAAAGAAACCATACCAATGAAAAAGTCAATAGTTTAACTGATTTGCCTTTTCAGACACAACAGGCAGAAGAATTGAAGAAAATTTTTTCTCCATAACATTAAATCTTATGCCATGCACCGAAGTATTAGCATGACCGACCACGAGCCTGCTCCTTGTAGAAATCCTGACATTTCTTAGCTTAAACATAGCCTTATAGATCTCCTCTTTACCTTCACTGCAGTGAAAACATATTATTTTTCTAAAGAAACCTGCTTATCAAATATTCTTTTTCGCAGATACTTTACAATACAAGGCAGTAAATCTGTGAGCTTGAAAACAGAAGGGTTTCACCACACTCAAACTTCTCTTTAGGCAAAGTAATTCAAGGTTTCAACCCCTTGCTACAGCAGGGGCTCACAGCACCCACAAGCCATTGCCTCTCACCTTGTTACCAAATGCAACAGGCACATGCACCTCCAGCACCACCTTTATTTGGAGGTGTACAATTTAGTTTGACTCTTAAGGAAACCTAAAATAGTTTTACTATTGCAATATTGTTTTAAAGTACTAGTATATGCTAGTGAGAGATACTCCCTTTTTCTTTATGTGTCTTTGTGAACTTTTACACAATGAAAGAGAAAGAATGTTCCTAGTTAAAAAATAATGTAAATGACACACTCAGTTCTCTGACTTTTTTTCTGGTAAACTCAGTAGAACAGTGCAGTAATGCTGTATCACACATTTATAAATATGAATGCAGAGGTATAGTGTACTATAATATTAAACATTATTTTTAAAAAATTCCCATGTCAAATACAATCATCAATTTATGGACATAAATAAAATAATAATGCGTGTTTCTGTCAAAGATATTCATTTATACTGAAGAGGGTTCATATTAGTAAAACTTTAATGTATCAGGAAATAAATAAATAATACCAAGGTTTATGAAGGGGAGGAAAAAAGTTGTGTGCTTAAAAATCAGGCTTATGTGATTATGCAGCAGTCTTTAGGTTATTACTATTCTTCTAATCCCAGGTGAGTTTAATTCTGCTTGAGCAACAACTTCGGATGTCGTACAAGTGAATCTGCCAGTCCTACATTGGTGAGCTATTAATTGATTCCAATTCTAATCCACATTTTTTACCCAAAAGTTTATACCATATACATGTGTTACAGTTTAGAAAGTACTGGGATGGTGATGTAAAAGAGACTAATTTAAAATCAGGGCTTGGATTCTGCTACCCACCTTTGTTTTAAGGAAAGAGGACTTGATTTTTGTGTTAAGCAGAACTTCACTGCAAGCCCCACATCTTAGAAAAAGCACTGAGTCTGAGGGAAAAGTGTCAAGATCCAGACTCCCCTTTGTGGCTGACAGCCTGCAGCTACCGTGCTGTCTGCTTTTCATGAACGCCCTCTTCTTCTGCAGAAAACTAGTCAAAAAGGGACCAGTGAAACTAAATGTATGAGAATCTGGGATTGCAGAAATAGCTCCAGAGGGGCCAGTCCAGAAGCTCTTCAGGGGAAGCCTTTAAGTCTTCTGTTTTTCAGATATTCAGGGTCAGGGGATGGAGTTATCCACTCCAAACTCATCCGCTCTTTTGGAAACTATGACATTGATTTGTAGCTGTTGTTGAAAATTGGAGCTCTTTACTAGCTAGCTAGCCTGGAGCCTGGAGCCTGTAGCAGAGGAGGTTTCCACACTAACAAGGCTCCTGCAGGCACTGGACTTTGTTTTGGTCTATCCAAAGCAGATCTGTTTTAATTTATTTCAAATTTTGTAGCATCTCTTCCCTCAGGCGGTTTTGGTCTAAGCTTTTCCACCCTAGGTAGACATTCAAAGGATCAAGTCAATATAAGAAGAAGCCACCCCTCTCATCTTCTCACTGCTCAGAAACAGCTTCTGGCAGCCAGCACTTGGATTAGTGCAGGATTTAATACCATTTCTGTACACAAGTGGTGGCTTTCACTGCACTAAGTAAATCCTATAAAGGGAAATCCTGCTTTGAAGCTTTCTGAAGTTCTACAAGTTACCTTGTGTATATCAAAAAAAATATTTTGTTTGGATTTTCGACAAACCCATGATAAGATGCCTGGCAGAAAGCTTCTAAAGAAATGAAGTTGCTGTAGGACTGGTGCTTATATGATTTGAAAGCTGCCTACAGAGTCTTCGTCACTTTCCAGGATAAAAAGTAAGCAGCAGAGTATCTAAGGGAATTAGTCTTATTTAAGATCTTCATCAGTGATCTGCAGAAGGGAGGACTACAGGAATATGTCTCAGTTCACAGATGATACTGAACTCCTGCAGAGAGTCAGACTACACAGTCACACACAGAAATGAGCTCTAGAGAGACGATACACAGCTGAGTGAGTGCAGAAAGGAGTAGCAGATGAGTTCCTGTCTAGATATGTAGTGCATCTAGGGAGAGTAATCTAAGCCATGCTTACACATTGCTGAACTGAAAGCTGGCAGCTGGAGCTCAGGAAAGAGACCTGAGGGTCTCTGAACTCATCTGCTCAACATGCAACAGCAGCCAAAAATCACAACAAAATTTCATGTGTTCTCAGAAAAGATGGTGAGAGCAAACCAGAAGATATAAAACCTTGGTGCATTCACATCTGAACATTCTGTACAATCCTAATTACACCTTTTAAGAAGGACATATAGATATTCAAGATAATGCAGGGAAAAGCAACTAGGATGATTAAAGGGATGGAGCAGCCGCCTTTACAGAGAATCAGAGAAGGCTGGGACTTTTTATGATCTTATTCCTCCCCCAGGCTGAGTGGGATATGGTTAAGGTCTATAAAATCATGGAGGCACTGTGTAAAGCAAATACAGAGCTGTTGTTTCCCAAGTCCTGTGGTGTCCTCTGGGCACTCACTGAAACTGTTGGAGAGCAGTTTAAAACCTGCAAAGGAAAATCCTATTTCGAATACCACTACCTGCTCTCCCTTCTGAAATCTGCTGTCACAGAAGGCTGTGTGGGTCCACCGAAACCAGCAAGTTAAAAAAGGAGAAAGCAGACAAATTCCACAGCAGCAAATCCATAAAGGGACACTAAAACAAAGAGGTAGGAACATACTCACTAGCATCTTTGGTGCAGTGGAGGGTAGTGGAGGAACATGAGGGGGACGGGCTGCAGAGAGACAGGATCATGAGTTGTCTCCAAACAACACTTCCTGTTGCCACTGCTGAAGATGCAATGGATTATTGGTTTGACCCAGAAGGCAATTTTCTATGTTGTCATGAAAATAAGACCCTGTGCTCCTTTGCTAGAGCTTAAACCTGCCACTAGAGAGTTATTTCCACCCATTTAATTTTGATTGGATCTCAGTAGGCAGTCAATGGTGCAGAATTTGTCAGCTGGAACAACCGTGTGGTAATTATCAATGGCAGGGATATTTTTTTGTAGTTTTGACCATGGCATTTTTTTTCGGTAGAATTAAGGAAAACATGGGGTTTTTGCAAAAATGAAAGGAGGTGAACAAAAGTTCACAAAAGTTAAATAGCTATGGATCTTTTGTATAAATGTATAGAACTTTAAAATTATGTAAATTCAGTCAAATAAGAAGTATGTTGATTGAAGAGAATGAATTAGGCAGGCACAAAAAAAATTGTTTTTAATGAACATATTTTTAGGGCTTTGTTCTGCTACATTAAAATTTCTGGATCATAGTCCAGTTTCTACAGCTGAATATTGTTCCCAGGTTTTCTGATGGTGTTACTGCTGTATTTTGCATGGTGAACAAACAACTTTTCTCAGGAATGAGGATTTGCTTGAATAAAGGTATTAAGCTGGCCCTAAATAATTAAAGAAAAAACAAAAGTCCTGGAGACTGTCTGCCCTCTGCCAGCTTACCCCTTTCAGCAGAGATTCCTTCTCACTTTTAAGTTTTCATAAGTATCAAACACTGCCTTCTCCCCACTCAGCCTTTTCTGCTGCATCTTTTTGTCTTTCCCTGACCACCTTGTTCCAAATATCCCACACAGTGGAGTGTTTCTTCACTTTTACCCATTTCTTGTCATTCCTTCTCCCAGCTCACAGAAAAGGCTGAAAATGCCAAAGAGCTCTCCACACCCTCTCACCAGAGGGTGGTTTTGTGTTGGACAAAATACTGAAAAAAAAATATTTTCTATGGTGCTAGCTGTTCCAAGGCAGGCTTAAATACTTATTTATATTTATCAGTTATCACAACCTCTTGATGCAATTATCAGTTGCAGTTTTGATACCACTTTACTGTATCTCAATGCCAAGAGAAGACAGGCAAATCACATCCCTTGGAAATGTGCGGTATTTGAGAAAAAGGTTGAAATAGGGGAGGGGTCTATTTTTATTCTTGGGGTTTTTTTACCCCTGGAAAGTAGGAGAGCAAATAGCTAATTGGAGGGGCGAAAAATCTCACAGACTAATTAACTGGCTTTTGAATTAATGGATGACAATTTGCTCTGCATATAATTTACATTCTGTATATCCCTACATGTAACAGCAAGAGTAAGGACCAAAATCAGTTATTATCAGTTATTATCATTATTACTGCTTTTAAGTTTAATCTTCTGTTGCTTGCAGCAGCCTTAACTTGGTCTGTTGTAGCCACACACAGGAGAAAACCCCTCAAAAATTTTCTGTAATTAAGGATGGGAATTTGTTTCTGTTTAAATGTGCTCAAAATCCACTGCATACTTCAAGCACTGTGAAATTTAGTGGGTGTTTAGAGGATACACTAGGATGTGTTAGTTGAAATCTGGGATCAAATGAGCTGGAGATTTTTGAGGAACAATCACTCAGGGGATGAACTTTTTTGTTTTCTTGTTTGATGGGTTCTTATAATGCGTTGCTGACACTGTCCCTGGAAAATCAAATCATAGTTCTGATCATGTCTGATTGATTTCAGCTGCTTGACGTTTCCCACTGCTAGCACAGAGGGATCACTACGCAGCGTGTAACAAGGAATCAAAATTTGAAAGCTGGTATTCTCTAAAACCAGGGTAAAGGCCTCTCCCCCCTCCCACAGCACTCCCTACATCTCGCAGTGAATTCAGCTGGAGCAACTGCAGCTGTTCTCTGTGCCTGTTTTCAGTTTCACGAGGGACTGACTAAAGGCTGCTGAGATGCACAGCTCAACTCCTCTGATCTGCTTTCAGTGTTTTTTCTGCACTGGATGTTCCGGAAATAAAACCATAAATCTTCCTCTGTCACGATTCCAAATAAATCATGGCATTGCCATGAAACATGAGAGAGAACACAGTTAAGCTGTCCAGGAGCAAATCCAGAGGCAGAATAGCAGCACCTCTGGTGCTGTAGAAGCCAAAATGTTTAATCCCTCACATTCTTTGCTTACAGATACCCCTGGGATCAGCACTGACATATACCCCTTTTGGTATCCCCCAGAGGAAATTCAACAACATCCAGTATTTAAATCACCTTTGAAGGCTAACTAACCTTCAGATTCTCAGGTACGACTGACAGGATCTGTAGCACTGCCTGCATCCCTTAAACCATCATTGCAGAGACCTGAGTTAGCTTACTGAAGTTGACTGGGGAACATCTGCCCCTCACACACTCTCTGAGCTTTCTCCAGCTTTTATATCCCCATCAGCACTGGCAGAGTGCCTTAGGAAGCTGCCAAGAGCATGTGCTTTTACATCCTTGACAACACTACACGAGGGAGGTGGCTGGCTCTTGGGCTGCACGTACTCATAAAACCAGTAGGTCATACAAGATATCAGCAAGTTTCTTACATCTCTCTGTTCCCTACCTAATCTTGACTCAGTCCAGAGTGGAAATCACAGCTTGAATCCCAAGGAAAGATCAGTAAAACTGTATTGTTCTTACAATCAGATGGATTCTCCCTCCTTTTCTCTCTGTGTGAATCCTGAGCCCAAATTGTCTATGTCTGTCAATATGTATCCACTGTACAGTCAACTTTGTGTTCTTTCCTTTGATTTTTTTTGTCTTCTCCTCTACTGCAATTGTCTTTTATCACTCTTGCTTTAACTTCAGGCGACTGAAGGAATATACAGGCTTCTTCAAACAGCATAGGTTTTTTTACATGAGCCATGACATGATGTACTTGTTTTCAGCTGATCTCTTAAAGGTAAGACACACTGTGCATCTTGTAAAAAGAAAGAAAAGATACATCTAAAAGAGCTTTTGTGGGTATGGGAAGGGAAATAAGTAGTTCTGTTATAAAGGACCATTATCCAAGCCAGCTGTGGTCGCTGAGAGTGTTCAGAAGCAAAATCTATAACATAGATTGAACACATCCACACCTGGGAAATGATTATGTCTTTTTTTTCCAGTTCTTTTTGCTTTTAAGCTGAAAAACTTGAAATAGGGAAAGCTGAAATTTAGACAGAGGCAGAGGCAGCTTTGCCAGTTCTTGTAATGTTATTGCACATATCAGTGCAATCAGTCCCAAATGCTAGCAGCAAGGCATTGCAAAGGAATATTCATTTCTGAGTACATTCTGAGTCCTTCTGATCTCAAGGAAAGGTTTGAAGCTGCTTCAGAAATGTAGCCTAAAGAATTAAATAGTAAGTAAATAAAAAATGCAAGGCTTAAAATCTTGTGACTTTTAAACAACTGTGATGTTTTTCCAATTGCATGAATTTTGAAGATGGGATTGGCAATAGAGTGCATCGTAGCCTTAATCCAGTTGAAGAAAATAGACCTGTTTGGTGTCTACTTAGAACACAGGAAACACTGTCCTGACTAAGAATTACTTTTATCTTTTATGTTCAGGTACTCTCCTGATTCAAGACCCCTCTGTGTTTGCAACCTGAACAGGACTCCAGAAGAAGTTATTTACCTTGCACAAACGAGCGTGGAATGGCCCCTATTCAATATCCCAGGAAAGCTGCCAATCTACTACTGCTACACTCAGCTGCCTCTGGGCAGGAGTTCTCCCATGTGCAGTTTGAGCACATGGGAGAACATTAACCGGCATTAACCATCCAGCTGGGCTGTATCCCACATTCTTCTTTCAGGATGCCTTTGGCATCAGCTGTGAAATAAACTGCCGTGCAGTGCACTGGTCCTCCTTTGAAGGACTCCTGACTGCTCCTCAGGCTATCAGTGGAGGTGAAGTCTACTTTATTCCTGGACACTGAGCACTTGAAGGCCACACCTTCGGGATAACACCTTACCCACTGTGGTACAGCTCTTCCTTTCCAAGGGTCATCCTCCCAATTGCCCTGTTTCCATTGCAGACAGTAGTAACTGTAGTTTGTTTCAACAGTGGTGATGGCTCCTAATGGTGACAGACACTGAGGTAAATACTGGTAGCAGAGGTTCTAGTCATTTACAATAGCAGACCTGCCCCAGACTTGTATCTCATCCCTCCTCAAGAAATGTCTATGAACATGGACATCTGAAATAGGCTCAGACTCGTGCTCAGCTCAAGCTACCAGCAGTGAAATAGGTGGGATGTGATTTCTTTCTTTTGTGTTTGTTCTTGTCCTTCCAGCCTTTGGGAAACATGTTTACTGGAGGTTAAGCTTGCCCTCATGGACTCAACAAGGCCATTTTTATCTCTTTTACAAACGGAGATTTTTGGCAAAGAAGTATTTTATACTTCTTTGTTATATGGAGGTGATCAACATCTATATAAAAATGGAGACAGAAGCAATTCCCCCAGATTGGGCAACTTATCAGAAGTGTTTATTGCACTTCATGGTGTCTGAAAAGAATGGTTCAGATTAAGATCAAAATTAATCTCAGAAAAATGAAAATAGCTTAGTTGATTTTTGCACAAGAAAAAAACAAATCAAATAAATTATCACTATTAAGAGTAACATTGTAATTGCCTCCATACCTATATTGAGGGTGGAGTGCCCCTGCTTAACTTTTTCATGCAATTCATTTATTAGGTCTTTCATCACAAAAACGCTTTATATACCAGGAAAGACAAGTCAGGAAACAGGGGTGCCCTTTTAAAAACAAGATTGCACAAGGATGTGATAAAACCCCAAAAGAAACAAGTGATTTCAGGGGAAATCAAGAATGAAATTTGTCTGATGGTAAAATTAATTACAAATAAAATGAAATGCAAGCAATGCAAATGAACCCAGATTTCCTAAACATATAACAGAAAGAGTTTGTTACATACAGAATCACGGTGTGTTTATTCTGTGTGCCCTTGGGTATGAAAAGTATGCTGTACCAGGAAACTAATAGAACTGTTGCTTGAATAATAACCTCTCCTCTATTATTCTTTATAAACAGGTGTGTTTTTCAAGTCACCATTCAAGTCCACACTTTTTAAAGTATTGTATTGCTAAGAAGCAAACTTTGAAACACTGATATTTCTGATTTATTGAAGAGGAGCTAGAGTAAAAATCTTGATATTGTATTAGATTGTGTGGAGCACGTTAAAGAACAGTTTGTTTGGGCCTTATCCCAAAGGAAATTAAAATTCTTGGGGATCCTGCAAAATATTAACCCTTTTATTTCAGGCCTGTAACAGTAGGGACCACAACTTAATGTGTCACTGATCACTGCTTTCAGAGGACTTCACTGCTTTCAGAGAACTTTTACATCCCAGTAAGAGATGTTAAACTACTTTAAGGGATATAATGTCAGGATTTCACAATGCATTTTTATAAATATAGGTCCACCTATATAGGCACCACATGTAGAGAACAAAAAATTTCTAATTGATAGGAAAACTCAGATTTCATGAGGTCAAACGCAGTTAGATAGCTCAGTTAATCCACTTTGTTCTGAAAATGTTTCCAGAGCAGAATTCCTCACCTAGACACAAATCAGGCTTCTGTCTTGACCAGAGCAACAAAAAGCCTTTCACCCACCTGCAGAGTCAGAGG
This sequence comes from Aleadryas rufinucha, assembly GCA_013397815.1. Taxonomy (NCBI): domain Eukaryota; kingdom Metazoa; phylum Chordata; class Aves; order Passeriformes; genus Aleadryas; species Aleadryas rufinucha. The sequence goes on from VZTH01005174.1 coordinate 1,680,072, forward strand.
TTGGGTTGTTCTGACCCAAAAGAGGGAAGATGAGAGAAGGGACAGCTGTGGGTTTGTTGACTTGAAGGAAATATGTGCCCAGCATCTGGCACATGGCACTGAATGGCTGCCTGAGGAAAGCATTGCAAGCCCTATATTTTTATCACATTCAGTGGTCCTAACAGTGACCACGGTCAGTTTCTTTTTAAGCAAACTGCACTGAGCCACAAGTCAAAAGGTTTGATTTTCTCTCCTTAAAGACTGAGTGATCTGTCTGCCCTTGGCAGTCTGCACTACAGAAAGCAACCCTCTGTCGGGCACTTGCAGTTACTCTTCATGGCAGAGAATTTGTGTTTAGGGATTCAGATTTATAGGCTTTCCAAACGCGTGTTAGAGCAGTTTCAAAGGTTATCCTCCCCAGCTGCCCATCCTTTCTCTCTGCAGAGGTTATTGCTGCTGCAGCAGAGACAATTGAAAGGCTAGCAGGCTGTGTGCTCTGTTCATGACCTGGGGCATTGATTTCAGCTTACATTATTGACTGGCTGGGCTATGAGCTTAGGGAGCAGAATGCCTTGAGTTATCATCCCTGCTGGACATAGCTGCAGCACTTAAAATGTTTATCAGTTCCCACAGGCCATAGACAAATCCCACAGGTACTGAAGAGAATACCCTAAATCCTACCCTGTCAGGATGCTGAGGGTTGTTACAAAGCACTGTTTCCCACACTATGTGTCTCACCTTTGGGACTAGGAGAAAGAGGCAAGTGGCTTCCAGTGTCTCTGTGTCAGGCTTGTCAGATAACCCTGGTCATCAGGACAGGGCCAGGCAGACCCACAAGAAGTGGGCCTGGGAGAAGTTAGCCTGAGAAACTTTCCAGTTGGGAGTTAAGGAAACCAAAGTGCCTAAAGTTGGCCACTTGGGAAAATGCCTGAAAGGGATTTGGAAAACTCAGTAATGTTCACTGCAAAGCCTAATCTTTAAACAGTGCAGTGACCTGTAGGAACCACACTGTGCACCCAGAAGAAAATCCCAGGAGGCATCAAGTCAACCAAAAACCAGGAAGAAATTGCGGTGACAGACAGTTGATTTCCCAGCATCTCCGTGGAGCCAAAGAATGCCACAGACTGGAAAACACTGCTTGTGTCTTCACTTGAGTGAAGAGGAATGCAGCTTCAGCATCTGTTCCAGTTCTGCAGGGGAAGGGACTGAACAGTTGTGTCCCATGTGCCACGGGGACTAGTTCACCTCAGGAGACTGCTGTTGTGGAAGGTGCACATCCCTTCTCTTTTGCCTGAGTAGTGTGCAGTCTGAGAACAACCAATCTAGGAGATGTTTTGGATATTTAGGTGGTAAATATGTCTGGATCTCCTTGGCACGCCCAGAGTTTTGTGAATGCCAGATAGAAAGAGGCCTGGAGGGGCTGTTACGGATGCAAATCAGCAGAATTTAAGCACCTTGGGGGGAAGGAAGCAGTTACTTAGAATTTCTGAAATTTCTAATAGCAATTTAATTTTGAAAGTACATATCTTAATTTGCAAGCAGGATCTAGGTTCCTTGGTGGATTTAGTCTTTTTGATCTGGAGGTTTTTAAAAATGTATCAGTGAATCAGTGGGAGTTTGGGGCTTTGATGTCTTATGTGCCAGTTTCCATCTCTAAGCGTCTGAATACCTAAGTCTGGGCCACAATAAGTTCTTTGAACCATGCTGAAGTGTGAGGTTTTTCCACAGCCAGAAATGACCTTGCTTGAGCAGAGAGATTTTAGCATGCAGCAGAAAAGTGGAGTTTAGTAACATCAAAAAGTCTCTTTGGGTTGGGCATTCCTATACAGGAAATAAAATTGTAGAAGATATCCAGGAATTGTTAATTATATTCAACCCATTAAGCACAGGCACCGTGCAGAGAAAAATAATTTAGGATTGACAAGTTTTTGTATTCCCATTCTTACACTTACCCCACATTTGGAGTAACTCCCACTGATTTCTGTGGACATTAATGGATCATGAATACTTGGATTCAGTGACAGACTGCTCTTTGCCTATGCCAATCCCCACCTCCTGCTTGCAAAGCTCTCATATTCTTTGGATGCTGCTGCTAAAGCAGGAGCCAAAGAGTGGGGCAGCAGCAACTGCACCAGGACTAGCCCTTCCCAGCAGAAGTGTCACTGTCACAGCTTTTTCTTCAGGGATGACAGCAGCAGAAAGACATTCTCCAGTCTCCATCTGGCAGACCAGCCCTGCTCCATCCCTTCCCTCTAGCCCAGAGGGTGCAGCACACCAAGGAGGGCCCAGATGCAGGGAAGCAGCAAGGCCCTTGCATCTTGCAGGCCTGGAGGATGGATGTCTGAGGACAAGTGCTGGGATGGGGAGGAGTGGGGAGTGTGGCTTCTGAATCTAGGAAAGAGGAAGAGTAGACAGGGATTCTGAGAAGAGGCATGGTGAAATACATGGGTGAGGAGGGGAGAAGAAAAGTGGCAATGAGGTCTTCCTGCCCTGCCAAGCTTCCACAGTTCCCTGACACCTTGCCTTCATCCACTCAGAGCTCTTCAGACTTCACTAACCCTTACTTACCATCATTCTTTTTCTCCAGGAAGCTGGTATCTCCACTGACCCCTTCCAGTCCCAGTCTCACACCTCTGAGGTCACTAGTGATGTCTTTCCATCTACTCAAACTCCTTCCTTCTCTCCACACCTCCTCTGCTCCATCATCATCACCACCCCTATAGTCCTCATGTAGCACCTCCCCAGTCCCTCCCATAGAAAGAATTGTGCTGGCAGAGATGATTATTCCAGTATTCCAGTCTTAAAAAATTTCACTGCTACCCTTTATGCAGCCTTAAAGAGAAGAAACCCATAATAATGACGTCCTATAAAGTTGGCATAAGACAGTGTTTTTTCTGTACGTTGCCTTTGTGATAGTCTTCTATCCAAGACCAGGCTTCAAAGTTAAAATGCAATGTTTTACTCAGTGGTCAGCAAGAATAGGGTTAACCATACCCTTGTAATCGCTGGAAGTCCTTTTAAATTACTCATCCTATTTTGATGAAAATCCTGATTAACAAAATGCCCAAGGAAATTTTATAAATAAATCTATTCCATTTTTTAGTACCTATCTTATCCTGGCAAAAGTTAACTTTGCTTTAAATAATTGCGGTTCTTGAGGCAGTGGGAGAGGTTTGGCATGTGTTCAAATGCCATCTGATACCCAAGTCAAGATACAGCATTGCATGTGTAGATGACACTGACACAGAAAAAATAACAAGTGAATAAGTCAGTGGAAATTGAAATTAATAGAGAGAAAAATAGAGAAAATATAGAAATAAAGCAGGAAATAGAACTCTATTGCTGCTTTCCATTGTAATAGCCTTGCTAGAAATGCATAAATAGATTCCATTTATAAACTCTTAAATCCCCTACTACAGGTTAGAAAGAGCAACAATGTAAAATTCATGGTATTTGTGACTGGCCTTTATCGACAGAGAGTAAACAGCCACAACTTCTAATAGAGCTTCTGCTGCTGGTTTGACATCTCCATGAGAGGCTCATTCTAGAGATTCAAACGGCACAATAAATATGTCACAGAAGCCTAAGCATCTCTTAACATAAAGTGATTATTACACATTCTCATCTTATTGGTCTCCCAGCTATTCACATTCAGGCTTTGAAGTGTCTGCCTTTATTTCAGCCCTACCATCCTTTTTTTACTCTTCTGAAGTTGCATAGAAGTTGCTCAGGAGATCAGCACCAGCATCTCTGTGACTGATATGTAAATCAAAAACAAGTGGGAAAATTGTAACAAGCCTTGAGGGAGACAGAGTGCTTCTTTATGGTACTTGCTTGATGCTCAAATTATTTCCAGTTTTCAAGTTATTTCTAAGGCTATCAATTAGGAAGGAATGAGTAACTGAGGTTGTTAGCATTGGAGTAATTCAGACTGCTCCTTCTGTGCTCTCATTTAAGCTGATAGTTGCTGGAACTTGTTAGTGGCAAAACAGAGCTCTCCTCCTCTCAGTCCATCTCTATCAAATTATCAGAGAGCACTACTAGAGTGAATGTCTCGTCAAAGAGGTGTTTTGTAGAAATTAAAGAGCTTGATGTCTCTAGGTGTCAGCTAAATATCCCCTAAACATATCCTCAGGCATCCTGAGCTTTGTTTGTGGGTGAGCATAAGCAAGAACTCTAACCTAAGGAGTGCCATACACCTTATTTATGCTCACCTACAAACAGTTTTCCCAGATGCAGAGATTAATTTACCCTGTTTTGCTAACAAAGTGGCAGTGGAAAAAGTTTTGTTGGCAAAATAATGAAGTGAAAAATAAAAATCAATAGTGATTACACTAATGAACAGTTATATAAAATCCATTCATTAAAAAGCAGGAAATGAAAGGGATTATCACTCTGCAAGAATTTTACACATGGGAAAGGTAATACAGTGGATAGTGGATATTAGATCACAAACAATGCTCTTGTTGAGAGGGAAATCAAAGAAATAAAATTTTTCTCCTAGAAGTGTACTTATAGCAGAACAAATACTGCCTTGGGACTTAATAAAAGAGGTTTCATTAGTGCCTTTTCTTCCCTAAAAAATGGCCAAAAAAGCAAGGGCTGACAGTTTTCCCACCCAGCCGTTAATGTGAGAAAATGCCACATGTTCTGCACATATTGCCAGAAGTAGAAGGGAAGGTCTAAGTGGGAGTCCAAGCCAACACTAAACGTCAATGAAGAAAATAATAAAACTTTTTATTTGAACCATTTAAAGAAATCGAGCTGCAGTCCCAGATTTATATATATATATATATATATACATATTTATGTATAGTTATTTAAAACAAGGAAAATAACTTATTAAAAGAACAAAAAAATGCAGAGGAAAGGTGAAAATTTAAAATTCTTTAGTTCACAGCTGTCTGATATTTTTTCATCCCAATTTTTTATTTCCTTCTTCAGTGGAAAGAGCCAAACCAAAGGAAACCTAACCTACAACTGGGAAAAAAAGGTTATTTGAGTGTGCCATGCATTCAGTGCCTGACTGAAATTCAAGCAAACAAAAGTAAAAAGCTTGATCTATTAAGAAGGATTATTTCCAACCACAAAACCTCTTTGTCAGGCACACATTCACTTCAATGGTAGCCAAGCACCATGTACATAACTGAATAATTTCATGCAACAACCATACGAATAATTGAAAGCAGTAAAATGAACAAAATTGAAGTTGAGTATTTGTTTGGCCGTATTTTCCCAGTTTTGCAATACAGTTACCCATTGCTGGAGGCCAGCCTGATTTTCCTGTAGTTGCAGATTCACCATCACTTCCATGCTTTCAGTCAGTAATTACAGCAAATCCCTATAAACTTCCAAATCATCATTATTACATTCATGAAAAGTATTTGAAAGCAAAAATATGTCAACAGCACCGTTGTGCTGAGATTACTTTTCTTACCAGCTTTGAAGTTGGTTCCTGTCTGAAGCCCTGTGTCCAATTAAGTTAGATCATTAAAAAGCAAATTATCTTGACGTTTTACTGTAACAGCCTAACTTTGCTTTGGCCAAACATGAAACACTGAACTTCCAGGGTATGAACTTCCCTCAGCAGCATCTGTTTTGGGAACACTGGACTGAAAGACAGGGGAAAGAAACTGTTGAATCAGTACCAGAGTAATAGCCCCTTACTGAATGAATCAATGCTTTCTTAGATGCAAGGAGAGAAGAAAAATATTGCCCTAATCTATATTCTGATATTTGTAAGCCTATAAATGATCCATAGCTTAATCTGAGCCTCTTTCTTGTTCTGACAATAAACTTAACAATCATATCCTCAGAATACTCATGCTTTCTGAGCCCAGTTGTGCAAAACCCTAAGCTATATAAGAGAACATATTTAGTTTAACACTGCAGGTGCGATTTTACTCAAATAACAGAGATTTTTGCATCTTAACTCCCCACAGCTCAGAAAACATTAATGTGTCTTCTCCTGCAGGTCCAATTAGAAAGAACACAGAAGAGAGACACGAGGGTGATCCAATGAGTAAAAAATTGTGCTTCAAGGAGAGTTTTAAGGAACTAACGTCTTTTGCCAAATGGGAAAAATGAAGATGGGTACTTGTCCTGGTGACATCTTGAGCATGTGAGATTATGACAACATGAGTTGCTAGAGACTGGGAGTCTGTGGGTGCCCCAAGGGAAAGAGTTGGATCTCTCCTTCCTGGGCCTCTTGTAGTGGCCCCCATCAAGCACAAGATATTTGACTAGATGGATGCCACCAAGGAAAAGAGGCAATTTTGTGTTCTTACACATTTAGTTTAACAGAGTGCAACTTGCCCTTGCACACCTTGCTTGGTATTTATAATTTTACAATCCACTAATTAGGAAGTATTTTAGAAAACCTGATCATTGAAAGAATTGATGTATCATGAAGGCTGAGAGAACACAGAGTGTTTTTTAACAGCACTATTGTCAGCAGAAGGAAAACAATAAGATTATAGACTAAAGGCTTGTGGTTTGTATTTATACATCTGAGACTTGGAGACCAAGTAGAAGCTGTTATGCATAGATTTATAAGACCTCTCTTGCTAGAGAGCTAAATCATTCTTTTTTCTATTGGGCTGTTTGAGCTAGAGTTTTGAAACCTGCTCCATACATTTTGGGGGGCAGGAGGCGAGACAAGACATAAAAAAGTATCCCATTTAGTAGGATCCATATTAATTTTACAAATAATCAAATACTTTCTGAATTAATTTTAACTAATGAAAGGGAGAATATTTCTAGAGTTTTTTGGTCAATAGACATGTATGAGGAAAGAGGATGTCTAAGAGATCAGAATTTTGCAAAAACTCTGGTTTCCCCTGGAAGCATGGGTTTTCACCAAAGCAGCCTGAAAACTACAAGCAATTTGTTCTGTACCTTTAGAACAGATTTTTCAGTTGAAATATGGTATAACAGAAATAAAATAGAAATAATAGTATATATTAGGAAACAACTGAAGAATAATATTTACACGTTTGTTGACCAACACAGAAAAATCTAGTGTACAAGACGAAATGCAAAATGTCAACACTATAAAAATACAGACTTATATTTAGTACAAGTGCTGAGCCCCCTCAAATCAAGGATATTATAGGAAATCCTGCTCTTACAATTCATGGGCAAGCAGAGTCAGGAAATCTTTGTAGGGTGTGTTTCTTCAGGGAGGCAGTGAGACAGCCTGGTGTTCTCAGACAAGAGGCAGCAGGCTCTGTGCTTTCAGTGTGCTGCTCTGTGGGAAATGAAAAAACTATGCTTTAAAAGTATGAAATAAATTAAAGGCCAAAGAATTATATCCCCTTAGCCAAGCTGCCAAAAATATTTATGGATCTAAAAATCTCAAGAGCATAAAACAATTCTTACTACGTTAATGTTTATACTGGGAACTTTCCATTAGTAAATATATGACAGGGAATAACCATATCCACCCATCTGCTTAGTGGCTGCCTCAGAAGCTGCTACATGTCAATTATTAATCCTCCTGGGGATAGAAGACCATTTTTCTTCTGGAGGCCTACTTTTATGTTTATTTTTTTTCTTTTTTCCCCTGCTATTTAAAATAATCTTTTTCCTACATATTTCTTACAGATATTGACTGATATATTTTCTTCTCAGTAATGTGTTCCCTTTTCATGCAGCTTTACCATTTCCTAATAGAATGATCAGGATGAATAAAACAAATCTTTTTCAACTTGTTCAAGTCCTTTTGAGACTCTTACTTCAGTGTCTTTGTTGCAATGATGGCTCTTCCACCAACAGTCACTGAGACATTTGAATAGCTACCCTGTTTCTATTTTTATTGATGAGGTAGTGATCTTTCTGGTTTCTGGCATAGCAACAGACAGGAATGCAACAAAGCTATTTATAAAATAAAAATCAGAAGTGCTTAATTTAGATTTTAAAAAAAAGACAAAACAGTGATAGGTGATTATAGTTGCTGGTACTGTTACTTAAAAGCTAATCAAGCAAGTGATGTGTAACATCAAAGGGAAATTAACGTCAGTGAAGGGGGGTTATATATTGATGCTAGCCACATAAGGAAATCGTTGATTTTAGCTGGAATCAAGAAAGGCCACTTAGCTGTTTTGTTGCCTCATGATACTGCTTTTTACAGGATGGTTTCTGCCAGGATTGTCTTCGTTACTAAAGCCACTGTTAATAGCAAGGGAGAGCAGGTACATAGCATCAAAGTAAATCCTTTCAATAAACACAGGTACTAATTAAACCCACTGATCAGAACTGTCTTGGAGAAAAAGCTAATTTAATCATGCCAATCACTGAACATGACTCATTATGAGCAACTAACTTTTGCCAGCAAATGCAGAAACAGATAAAAGTGTAAGCTTTAGAAAGTACAGTTACAAAACAATTTGCTTGAATTATTTCAGAAGAAATGAGGAAAATATCAATAATAAGATTACAAATTTTCATTTCAGTTTAGCTGTTGAGTCTTTTTCAAAGTGTAGATGGATAGCATTGTGCAGACAGCCTGTACAAAACCTTTGCCTGTTCTGCGTATCAGTGCGTGACTCTTGGTGCAATGCTATTATCTACAAGTACTTAGAAAGCCAAGTGAACGAGAATCCTGTCGTGCTGGGCAGTGCCCTGAAAACAAACCTATAGCTGGAGACAGTCTCTGTCTCAGAGACACCCTGCTCTCAATAGATCCTTACTTGTTAACAAGACAAAACTGGGCCCAGGAGCATCCACAAGAAGTTCCTGTTCCCACCCTGTCCCAGCCCTGGGGATCCCAGCTGCAGCCGAGTCTCTATTTCAGAACACAGAGAGAGAACATCCTTGCTGAATCCTAAGCACACAGAGAAACTAATGAGCCAGAAAAGGCTGAAGTCCCTTACTTTATGCTATGGTTTATAAGTTCTTAATGTACAACATGCATCATTAAAGGCATGTATAAGTGGCAGTCTGTTGCTGCTTTCTTATTTAAAGGCAGTCAGCACATTTTATTTAAGTAGATAGGATAGATATATTTTAGAAACATTTCTTTCAGTAGTGCATGGTATTTTAAATTCCATTATAGTGTGCTTTTGTCCTTTCCAGATCCCAGATTTCTGTTGAAGAAATCCAAAACTAGGCATACGCCTTGGCTTATTACAAACTGCAATTATTTCAAAGCTATTTGAATATTAACAAGTTCTTGTTTTTAGGAAAACTGTGAATTTGAAGTACCAGAAAATTCCACAAAATATTACGTTACGTAACAGTTGTGTTATGTCATATATCCAGTGGTGTAAATCTTCTCGCAAAAGCTTATGCAACTGCTGCTTTGCATTTCCTTCAGGTTCAAAACCCACAGAAGCTCTGAATAAAATCCAGGTAATGCCACTAGGCTTCACCTGCTTCCATGTCAAAAACAAAGAAATTGAATGCAAATGTATGGCAACATCAAAGTGCAATGACAAATCAGTTCCTTGATTATCAGTTTCCATTGAAAGATTGGCCAAGAGGTGAGAATCTTTTCAGATGCAATCTGCATGTCAAGTCTAAAATGAAACCCAAAGCCTTAGAGATTTTGCCAAGGTTTGGACTGACAGCATGTACCCTGCTTTGGTGGCTGCTTGGATCTGACAGCTTCCTGAATCAAAGGAACTGCTGCCTTCAGCCCTGCTCCCACTGCTCTCTCTGAAGGTGGGGGAAGTGCCATATTTCTGCTTTTTCTTTTTTATTTTTCATTTCAGTGAGCATGCGCAGTAAAACAGGGATCTAAATGCTGATTAAATTTTTTCCTAAATTGTGAGGGTCTGGATCTGTATTTGTCTGGATCTGGATCTTGTGTCCATCCAAATGCTCTGATGCACCAGCTAAGTGTTTTCTTAAAAGTAAATGCCCAGCCCATGCCATGTACTGAGGGCTTGTGCTGGAAGCAGCTCACTGCCTCATGCGCACAGTGCCTGCAGCTCATCACCTCTGATGAGGAAAACCATGATAATAATGGTTCAGATACCTTCACGCTTATTACAATTTATGTTTTTATTAAAAGATAATTGCATTTTGTGACTTGTAACTTCAAAGCTGTTATGCAGTTCTCAGTTGGAAACATTTACCAAGCAGAAAACCTGAGGAAATAGCACGGAAAATTTTGGGCGGATAGCCTGGAGATGGTGGATAAGTGTCTGAGAAACTTGGAATTTTTTCACACTGAAAAGCTTTTTTCAGTCTATAGTTTTTCAAGAGTCTGTCCTGTCTACCTGATGGAGAACTGCAGAATGGTGCTTTCATTATATAACACTAAAAAGGATATTTTAGTCCAAAGTAAATTGATTTTCTGTCTCTCTTTTGCTGTATCTATCTAAAAGTTATTCGGAGAGGTATTTGAGAGGCCCCTTTTGATGCTGCATGCCTCATATAACTCATCTTTGGCTCTAGCATGTTTTAATTCCATTTCTAGAAATTAGATAAGCATAACACTGTACTTTCCCGCTAGGAGTAGATCTTTTATTTGCCATTGCAAAGTCAAAATAACAAATTTGCAAAATAAAAAAAACATTGTGAAATGTTGGATGTTGCTAAACGTGTTTTGTCTCCAGACAGTGCAACCGAGTTGTCTGTAAACACTTTCCAGTATTGCTGAGGGAAGTGGTGTGGTGAAGAAAAGCCAGGGCTGTGGATGTGAACTGGAACTTAAATCCCTGCTTACCATTAATGTCACAGGGGGAATGTTCTCATTGTTCATTCCCAGGTCCACCACTTATGACTTATCATGCAAGATAGGATATAAAATTGTGAAGTGCTAAACTCGAGGTAGAATTAGCTGTTTCTTAATATATCTCTTGCTGTGTTGGCACTTGGATCCTATATTGTGCTGCAGAATAGATCAAAGTGCTTCTGCATGCAGCAAGGTAAAGCAGGTCAGGAACTGTGGCTGGAGGATACAGACATATCCAAGCTTCTACTTCCGAAAAGTTAAGGTGTATAGTAAAATACGACTTAGTCACCAACTGAGGAAGTTTTTTTTTCTTTTTTTTTCTTTTTTTTTTTTTTTTATATTTTGTGGGTTTTTTAAGGCTATGGAACAAATTTTGAGCTTGTGTTTTGAGCCCAGGAAAATTACACATAAACTATATGGTTCTGAGTGCACATAGTTTAAATTTAAGAACTTTGTCTTCATGTGAGCTAATGTCACACCAGACAATAGCATTTTTCTCCTCTGTTATTTTCTATTATTGCTGTCTTTAGGCCAGCTTAATCTAGCTGTGGATAAGTATTAGTGACAGCAGTTAATTATATCACCCACATGTAGGTGCAATAGAAGCATGCAAGTCTGAAGAAAAATATTCTTTCTCTGCGACTCCCACCTGAATTCCTGTTTCTTCTATTGTCAACCACAGTACCCTGTCCTTGATGCTCCCGAACTGCTGCTGCTGGGAGTAAGATGTTCCCACAAATCATTTCAGTTAGTTACTTCTCCAAGTAATCACCATGTTGTCAGGAGCTGAAGCAGTCTAATTATTTTTTGTGATAAATCAACAGTATTGCTCTATGTTAGAAAGGCAGGAGAAAAGGCTGGTGCTGAATTACCGCTTCAACCCCATGGAAGTGAGGTTCCTGTTTCTGTAGCTTGTCTATTGGAGAAGCGAACAGGAACCTCAGAGTAGAAATAGCCCCCAACTTGCTTCTGCCTTCCAGTAGAGAGAACATTCAGAATGAATTTATGTCTGTGGATCATGTATATATTATTTCATGTTCACTGTTTAATGGAGATCCTGCCCCAATCAAATTAATGATGCAGCAAGAAGGGAAAAATAATTTTTTTTAATTCCCCCTTCTATTCTTCTAAAAAGTATGAGGCCAGAAGTGCTCTTGCCCTCATAATATTGCTTTCAAGTCAACTCTTCCCATGAGTGACAGCTCTACAGCCCTGTTTCTGCTGCTGTGACTGCACTTCATTTTATCTGTGGAAAACCCCAGGCATTTACATGAGGAGGTACCTGACCTGACTTTCAATCCCCTGAAAGTAACTATTGAACATTAAATGAAGAGGCTCAGACTCCCCCAGAATTCTCAGACCTGGTAAGATTTAACAGCATTTCTGTTCACCATCACAGGATGGCCATGCCATGTAAACATAAGTAGTGAAAAGCAAAACTCTGTAAGAGGAACAGCCTCAGGAGCCTTGCTTACCTGATTTTTCATGTTGTGACTGCATAAAGCAGTGAGAAAAATAAAAGATCAGGAACCAAGGCAATACACTTTTAGCAGGCTTGTCAAAAGCTCCTTCTCCAAACCTATTTCTTCTAAAAGCAAACTCCTAGACCACAGTGTTTCTTCCCCTCTCTGCAGCTGCCTTCAGCATGATGTGCCCTGTCGCACTGTGGCTTTTCCCTGCCAGCATGATTTCAAGGAGGGTCACGGCCCAGAGGCCTTGATGTGCATGTGAACAGTGAGTCACATTTTTACAACAACTGTAGATATTTGGGCTCAACCACCATCTGCAGGGGGTGCTTCACAAAAACTTCCAGCAGACAAAGTTCTCAGCAGAGAGCAATCAGCCAGCACTGAAACCTGGCCATAGCACTGTGGTGGCTCCCCAGTGCTGGCACCTTGGGATCAGCACTGCAGACCATGCTGAACAGAGCTGGCCTGCCCCATTCCAGATGGAGCAGCCCATGGGATTTCTTCTAATAGCAGGTGTTCATGCATACTGTGAAAAAACATTGTGAAAGAACATCTGAAAAGCTGCTTTTCAGTGCAATTCTTTCAGCAGAATGTTTTAGGCTTTCAAAACCTTGGAGTGCAGGGGAAGAAGTTGAAGTGCTGTTTGAGGAGAAGAGCATGGGAGCCAGTGCACAGCCCCAAGATGCTCACTCCTGCTCACAGTGGGTACTGTTTCCCCTTCTGCATCAGGACTATCAATTTCATCACATGTAAAAGGAAGATGTTCCACGAGACAGAAGGGCAGCACCCCATTTCTCTCCAACTGCAACTCCCCTCCAGATTTCCCAACAGCAGAGGACAAGACTAGGCTGAAGAGCCCTCCAGATCCATCTACAGAAATTAGACTGATTTTCCTTTGAGGGCAAAGCTCAGACTGTGCTTGCAGATAGGTTCTGGTGAATTACTCTTTATTAGTGCTGTCTTGAAAAGTTTGAATTGCTCTGCAATAATGTCACTGAAAACCGACCTCTCCCATTTCACCCATTTCTCTGACACGTTCTTTAAACTGATGCCAAAGCACTAAAGCCTAGCATATCTGTGTGCAGATCTTCATGCAACACTGTGAAGAAAGAAGAGCACAGCCTTATTGGACAGGGCAACTACTAGAGAAATTCAGGGAATGAAAGCTGTTAAATTAAATGTACTCCCTGCTTGGAAGGGAAAGATTTAGGAGTGAGGGAAAGTCAGGAAAGGGAAACATTATTAAATATAATTAAGCAGGAAAATAAAACACTGATGGCTGTACCTGTACTGTTTAATTATTTACCTTACTGATCAAAAACCAAAGGATGCTAACAATAGAAGTAAATACCATAATGACTATAACGAGAAGTGTCCCAGCTTCAAATATAAGGAGGAAAAAATGATAGCAATTTCAAACTGACTTAAGGGAGATCAGCACAACTCCGACGTCTTTTAAAATGTATTACTGATGTTGACAACAAGAGAGAAACCTAAATGAGTCCTTTCACAGATCAATGCACTGAGCTGCAGGAATTCATGTTTGTGGAGAGCAGCAAGGCTTGTTTCTTATTTCCTGGTGTTTATTCTCAGATTTCATAGCAGTATTGCCTTCCTAGAGCTAACAGAATAGTTGGGGACTGGTGAGGCTCTGATGATGACACCCTGCATTCCGGAATGAACTGAGCACTAGACACCCCTGGCTGCCTTCCTAGCTACAGTGGCTCCACCAAAAGCATGGCCTGACAGAGGTGATGGGATGGTGGTTATCCCTCAGATGATTCAGGTGGCTGTGTGCAGACTGCCATGGAAAGTGACGTCAAAGCCTTCTTGTGAGTTAGCAGGGAGATTGGGATAGCTATTAGCTACTGGTCTTAGAGCTCTCAACCATAAAATTATAGCGCCCCAGAGCAAAGTGAGAGAGCTGGAAAAGGAAGCTGGGACTTTACAAGATGCAAAGGCAATCTCACAAAAAGTAATCACCACTCGAGTGGAGCAGTGCTATAAGCAACAATGCACTGCAGAACAGCTGGTGGCGTGTACTGCTCACAAACAAAGGCACAGGATGGGAAAAGTAAGGTTTCGATATCCCAAGTTCATGCTCTCACTGTGAAATCTTTGTCAGATCCCAAGGAATGGGATGAAAATATCTGGGGTTAGTCCTCCAACTCAGAGCCAGATTTAGCAAGTAGTCGCAAACCCCTCATACAAATGGAGGGGCAGAGCAATCTGCTGGATGAAGGGGTGCAGATCACACAGACTCTGAAAGAGCTAAGGAAATTTTTAGATATCTGTCATCAGAAGAGCAGGGAAGCCACCCTGGCATGGATTGTGTGAGCTTGGGATAATGGCACTGCAACAATCTACTTATTAATGGGTGAAAAAAAATCTATCAAGCCCTATAGCCAGGGATATGCTCAGTTACTAAATATCAGGGGTCCCAATGGGCAGGATGTGGTGCTCCTATGATATCTCAATGGATGTGTTTTAACAGCATTTGGACATAATTGCCAAATTAGTGTCATCTCTCAGAAATCAGCATATAATAGAAAACGGTATTAGTTTATTGTGACAGATGGGGATGGCTCGTGGGCTAATTACAGTATCTAGTCTGGATAGGACAGCAGCAACAAAAAGTATCAAAATGCAGGTTTTGAGAGGGGCATCTGTTTCACTGAAACCTTTGATTACAGCAAAAGTCACAAGTGCTACTGGTAAGTGCTCTAGCAAACACTGGAATTTCAGAACCAGATGTGCGGGTGGTGAATGAATATAAGCTGGTAAAACCAAAAAAAGTTGCCTCAGAGGTGACAAAAAACCAAGTGTGGGATTATCTTATACAAGATGGTGTCCCGCAACCAAAAATAAATGGGATCACAACACCAGAAATGTTTTGTCATTGGCAAAAGCTAGTGCCTACAAATAAAAATTTCTCCCCGCTCTATCCCATGTGCCACCCTACAGTGAGGGACTACCTGGCAAATGCCAAGACAGAAAAAATGGACCAGGAAGAATGTTGTTTGGCAATTGACCAAGATATAAAAAGAAGCCTCTGACAGCTGCAAAAATGCTTTGATTGAGCATGTCCAATTATACACTTCTAGGCAAGGAAATTCTTTTAAATTAGAAGTAAAAATTCTAGATTATGTAGTCTTGTGGGGATCGTGGCAGACAACTGGGTGAAAAAGTTTTAAAAAATCTGTAGGATTTTAGTCCAAGGCATTACAATGCTTCATTATGCATGATACTCTGATGGATAAACAAATAAAAAGCTTGGGCATTGCAAGGAACTGAAAGAACCAGAGGCCAAAAAACCATGACTGTACATCTCCAGTACAAAATACAGTGAGGACTGAAATTCTCCCATATGGCATTTCTTCCAAAATATTACCCATAGGGAGAATGGAATTGTTTATACTGATGGATTTCATGGTAGGACTGCAACTGCTGTCTGCCAAGGAAACTTACAGCATCGATTACTGAAGAAATACCTCTGTTTTCAACATCACAAACCCTTTTCCGAGTTTAAAGGCCTGCACTGCTTCCACCTGACTGCTGGATCAGCTGGCATGGAGGATGGTAATCAAAATCCTCAGGACTGAATATATGGAGTAACCCAGTTTAACAGAAGTGCGTGGCTAATTGAAAAGTTTAGTTCGCTGACAAGCAGGGTGGGACACAACTCAGACCATTGTTTGGATGCTTATTCTTTTTTCTATATGCCTTTTTAAGTGGTCTCTTGAGCGAGGCATGGAATGTTGGGAGAAATGGGTTAAATATGGAAGACTGGCAAGAAAGATTGTGAGTCACTCCAGTGGCCTGGCAGCTGGGAATAACTCTTGATATGCCCGTGTGAACAGCAGGCCAGTGATCCTCCAACATGGACCAAGTTTAACAGTGCTTATGTCTCTGCCTTTGTACTTCTGCCCCAGGTGCTGCTTCAAGGATTCCCTGGTTAGCAAGGTAATCAAAATAAATTTACTCTGTCTTTTATCCATGAGTTCATGGATGTCCTAGATGCCTGCCTGCGCCAATGCACACAACCCTTATCTTTCACGTTTTCAAGATGCCATGAAATTGTCTGCTGAGATTTTTCCATGTCTACTCTCCATCATCCCTCAGTGCAATCAAATCAACTCAATAACCAAGTCACATCTTTCTAAGGCAGAGTAGAAAACAAGTAATTGATGTTGAACCACTGTCTACAACATGAGATCTTCCACACCTTCAATTTTAATGAATTTATTTTTTAGTTAAAATGTGCACTCTGACAAGTAAAACAATTTGGAAAATATCCTTTATAATTCATATGATTTCACAGCAATTTCTTTGCTGTCACATTCCAGCCCCTTATCACATGAGAAAGTACAAAAATATTTGCAAATACATCCTCAAAGTGGGAAATGTACAGTTCAAACAAGGGATTCAGGAGAGGCACTGAAATACATGTGAAGACAGAACAGGTGCTTAACTCTTAAGTTCAACTCAGCATATCCCACCCATCACCATTGCTGTTCTGCCAGTGTGTGCTTTGCTGGAGCAAACACTGAAGCCATTTGCTTTTTGGATCCCTCTGAAGTCAACCTGAATTCCTCCCTCGACTTCATGACACTCAGGTTTTTGCCTCCTATATATGATGAAGTCACGGGATCCTACAGCATGGCAGGGATTTCGCCTGCCATGATTTCACCGACAATTCCAGAGATTTCTCCTACAATAAAAAAAAAAAGGTCTTCTGACCAGTAAATTATGATATCACATGAGGAAGAGTGACAGAACACTCAGTAAATCCAGGTGGAAAGAATACTAATGGCTCAGAAAAATGAAAGGTCAAAAATCTTTATTCAAGTATGAACTGTCATTCCATTAGTTACTCTTGAATTTTTATATTTGTTTAGCACGTGCTTTTTTCTCATGGCTTTGATAAGCATAATGTTGTATTAATAATGTTCCTGCGGTGTCATGTGCATGTGCATGTAGCTGAAGCAATCTCACCAAATGAATGCTCAAAGCAGCTTCCCAATACAGCTTCATGACTTATTCATGAGCCATGCTGTTTGCAAATGAGACCACAAATAAAGCACACCAAAGGAACTTTCTTCTGAATCACTGCTAGTGGTGCCTAATAACTTAGACGTAAAGATGCGTATAAACATATGTTTTACATTATAATTGCTTTTGTACCAAACTATTTCTAGGTGAGTCAGACAATAAGCAATAGCAAAATACTTATCCTGAGCTTTACATTTTGCTACTGTGTGCTCCTGGAGAAATATTAGCCACGGTTTTGCTCTAAGGATCTGTTTCTTTCTTCAGAGTCCGATTGTAACTGTGATGTTTTTATGGGAAAGATATTCTTCAGGTTTCCAGCCTTCTTATGAATTCTCATCCAAATTATTTACAGAATAAAGTTTGACCATGCTTGGGCTTATTTAATGTATGAAACATACATTTTTTACATTTATCTGCCGAATACAGAACTATAAATGTAGTGTAAAGAAAAGATTTGTTGTCAACTGCTTCTGTATAAACCAAGGCATTTCTGTTATGGTGACAACTGAGAACTTCTTCTTACAATAACTTTTTAGAAAGTCATCTTTCTTCAAACATATGCCCATAACTGCAGTCTTTCAGGCAGCATTCGTGTTTCAACTGCATTAAAAGATAAGCTTCATAAGGCAAGCAAAGACTAGATAAAGATTGTTCTTTAAAAAATTAGTTATTTCTTACACTTGCAATTGTAAAACTCCTCCTGTGTATAACTCACTTCTTAGCTTCCTGTTCTAGGTTGCAAATAACAGTGAATTTTGATGTTCCAACCCACCACAGAAGGCAAGGGGAACTCAGGTTCTCATTAACAGATCCCTTGGGGTGGATTACAGTGAAATGACACTGAATGATCAGTTTTTACAAATATATATATGTGTGTGTATATATATATATACATATTTTTATATATGGATTTATTTTAGAACAATTTCATTGCAATGGAAAGCAGGTATGTAGCCACTTTGGTTATTATTATCTAAAGTAATACAGCAATATAAAAGCACAGAAATAACATTTAAGAAAATACATAAGGGAAAGAAAGAAAGAGAAAGAACAGGTAAGAGTAGAAAGTTCACAACTTGGATTCCTTGGGCTCATTAGACCTGGAGACATGGAAGCCATGGAAGTTCAGTTGGGCCTCAGCAACATACGAAGAGATAGGCATCTGGTGAGGATTCTTGACCATCTTGCCATGGAGGGATGAAAGGACATGATTAAGAAAATTGGAGACACTAATTAATATGCTCTTTTCAGAGATGGAAGGCTTTCTTTCAGCTCTCACTTTGCTTAAGTTCACCTCAGGACTAGCTATTGGTCCCCCAGGAGCCAGGAGAACATGCTGTGCTTTTGGGGCAGTTAGAGTAAATGCTCTTCCTGTTATTTTTGTTGTACTTGTTTACTTTGAGCAAATAATTGGAGATTCATTTAGTCAGAGGCTTGAACATAACTTCCTGGTCTACAGACTCTACCTCTTCCTAGCACTTTTTTTTATATCTGACTCAATGCATATTCAATCACTAGCAGAAAGCTAACCATCTCCAGCAGAAAAGATTGTGATTGTCTCCTCTTAGCACAACAGTTCCTGGCGATTGCAGAATTTTGCTCATTTCTAGGAAAACTGCATCCAACTCCTTATTTTATAAAAGGCAAAATTAAGCTGTAAACCAAGATTTTTCACCTCTTGAGTCCTGTAACTGCTGAGTCTTAGCAAAAACACAGAACCTGCACGAAGGCCTGGCCTCTGATACCTTTTGTGTGAATCTCAGTGTAGCCTGAGAACATCTGGCTAACCTGACCACTACAAGTGAGATAGATCTAAGCTGCTTGGACTGAGTAACTCAGATATACAGTTTTGATGTGTCTGGTTTTCAAAGCATACACCCAGTAACTGCTGCTGAAGGGAAACTGTCTGTTCTTGAAGACAGTATGGAGTTATACCCCCAGCCCTCATCGCCCAAGAAATGTCATGATCAGGGGACAAGCTGGAATAAGGGATAATGATGAAAATGTTGGTTTGAAGTCTATGGGAAAGGAATTTAGTACTTGTGGATAATACAGCAGAAACAGATGTGAACCATCGTAAACACAGGACTTGAATTTTTTACATCTCATACTTGTTATTAAACGAAAACTAAGCTTTTAGGCCAAGGCATGGAAAAAATCTCAATCTGAATGATTTTAGTATAATTTGATTATTGTTTTTCAACATTCGCAAGTATTTCAGTGTTTACTTTCTGCTGTTCCTATTTTACTTGGCTGTGGATGTTCTTGTTCCCTCTTTATTAGAAAAGTCAGTGCAATTTATTATATGATTATTTATCCTTCCAACAAACTAAATCCATGCCTTATGTAAAACCTGCCCTCTAGGCTGATATACTGAGTGAGTTGGGGTACAAAAGTCATTCATTTTAAAGTACTATCATGTGATAAAGCCGTCCCAGAAGGGAATATTTATTCCTGTTTAGCAACAGGAAAGGGAGGAGGCCCTCACAGCATCACACGAATTTATTTGGATTGAAGGAACTCACTTCACCTTTGCTTTTGTGAAATATAATTTCCTCTGTCAACACTGTGACTGCTTTGGTGCTACAGATCAACACTGGACAAACTTTGTCTTCCACAAGAGCCTCCAACAGAAACAACTCAGTGGAATAAATCCAATTATACACAGAAATATAGTGCAGTTGAAATAGAACATAAAAAACCAGTTTCTTGACTGGCATTTTAGTATATGCCAAGTTAGAGATTAAATGTACATAAACTTTTTTTTTTGGTAAAGTCCTGGTTTTGGTGTCAGAAAGTAAAACTCAGCACAGTTGCTTGTTACAATTTATGGACTGATTTTCTGTACAAATCCAGACGCATCTTTTAACAGAAATTCAATTAATTCAGCATGACAGAAACAAAGGGCAAATGGTCATTTTTTTTGGCAATTAAATCAATAGGAAGAAAGATTCAGAATGTAAATATTCAGAACATAGATATTGCAAATGACATTTTAAAATAACAGGCTTTTGGATTTTGATATCATCATAGGGCTATCTTTAGAAGTAGAGAGCAGGGCAGTGCTGCACAGAGCTGCCCTGGCAACAGCACATGGCTGATTCCTGTCAGCAGCTGAACACCTTTCAGTGCATAAAGTGGGATGGCTAGTCAGGGAAATGGAGGCTGAACAGGAACATGATTGAAAAGGACACAAAATGCAAGATTATTTTCTCATTCTACTCTTTGTAAATGAGTAATAAAAAGTGCATATAGCAAAAATTAGTAACCTAAAGCAGTAAAATTATCAAGAACAATTATCTAGTTTCTTCCTAAGCTTTTTCTTCCTTGGTAAAGGATATAACATAATATAACATATTTTCTTGCAGAAGTCTTTTATACCATCAGATATAATATAATGTTTCCTTGAGTGTTTTCATTTGATACCCCAGAAGGTCATGTTGCAGGGATTGCAGTTATCAATTGAGAATACTCAAGGAAACATGTTATATCTGATGGTATAAAACACTTCTGCAAGAAAATACATGCCTTCCAAATAAACAGCTGGTCCTCTGCAGTGCAGAGGCTCACGTTTTCTTGGTTTTGCATAAAATTTGTTTTTCTCCTCAGTATTGTGCAAATATCTATGATTTTTGTCAATGAAAAAACTGGTTCAAATATCAAATTGGAACTACAGCGACTCTTAAGGACATGTCTTTCACACCCAAATTAGAAAGATGGAACTGCAGCCATTACTTGCAAGATGTATTGCTCTGTCTATCAGAAACATCTCTTAGGTTCTTTTGAATACATAAGTAGTAGGAGATAGAAAATTCTATTAAAATAGGTCAGTCAAATTAAGACATTTTTAAAACTATTTACAGTCATGGGTGAAAAATAACCAAAATACTGAAACTCATTAGAGAAGTTATCCACTGAAGACTATGCAACTCACACAAATTGGCATCAATCAGCCCATTCTCCCTCTTCCTCCCCAGTTAAAATACATTCTGTTTAAACTTTTTCTTCTTTCAGAGTGTGTGAAGTAAGGTGAGGTAAAGATCGATATCCTGAAGCTCTCAATGATAAAAAAATAGTTCTGTAACTCTGGGATTTACATCACCAAAGAAGGAATACAGGTGTGTATGCTAACGTGTGAAGCTAGCTATGACGATGTGCTCCAGCAGCTTACAGGGCAAGAGGAAAGACACCAAACTCTAGCCCTAATGCCACAGTTTCAGAGTGCATGGTGACTGAAAGAGGTACCAGAATCTTGTTCCTGCATTCATAGGTCACTGGTGGTGAGGGGTGGGCTTGGCTCAATACACGGGCTATATTTAAATTTATTCTGATTTACCTGTGTTAGCTTTAGGAGGTAAATGTAATTTTAACTTGAAAGATGCCTCACGTAACTTGTAACTTGGCTCTTTCCTGTATACTAAGTCAAAGAAGATCTTTTTAAAAACAGGAAATACATAGTAGATGGTGGCTCCAGGAGCAGTTACATTATTATTGAATAATTTTATTAAGGGTCAGGAACATTAGCCCTTGCAACAAGTAAGGATTGGTTACATCTAATTCGTCACCTCAAAAACAAACAAGGAAATCCTGTTGGCAATTAAAAATTAAACCCGTCTACAAATAAAATTAAAAGGTAAAATTAATGAGTAGGGACTGGACCCTCGGGTGATTTTTTTCAATATTCTCTCCCTGCAGTAAGTAGGACTTCACTAATGGTCCTCACCTGAGAACAAAGGCTGTGAAACACACTGTTTTCCAGGTCTGTTATATAGATAAGCTATCATTTGCTTCTGTTACACACATCTAATTTTAATAACCCCAGCTAGGCTGAAAGGCATCACAGCCACTGACAGAGGATAATGCTTGTGAATCAGTACACACATTTACTATCCCTGGCATGGCCATTGATTTGCTAGCTGATCATGGGCAGAGTAACCTTATCTTCCCCTGTATGGATTTTTTCAGCTGTCTTGTGAATAATAAAATAGTTGGGAGCTTTGAATGAAATATTACTCTGTGCATTTTATTGCCTACTATAAGCAGCAGGTCTGTCAAAAACTACAGGGCATTTACATGCAAGAGAAGTTCTGTTGTTTTGCTGGCTCCTCTAAATGAGGGAGGAATCACAGCAGCAGCTTCCTTTGGGCTTTTTATCATCCTTGGGATGTTTTGCCAAGCCTGCTCCAACAGATGCCCAGAACCACTGCTTCTGCCCCGCTGTGTAGCCCTGGGTTATGGATGCAGGATGTTATATCCTCAGTTGTCCACCAAGCATGCAGTGGTTCCTCTCATAGCTGATTCTTCAGGGGTTTGCAGACCAAGAGCCATGAGCTTTTAGCTCTACTGCCTTTCATAAGACCACTGGGTGCTGGTTTTGTAGCACAGGCTTTCCCATCACACACAACCCAGACTAAAAGAGCAGAACATTCTTCACAGTGAAATTCAGCGAAATATCTGTGTCAGAGTCACCTCAAATCTCAAGCCAGTGGGATTCATTGCAGCGCTTGTGTTCATCTGCTGAAATCCAGGAATAGTTTAATGTTAGGTCCAAATTTCTGTAGCTGCAACCCCACCATCTCTGCCCTCAAACTGAGTTTTAAGTTTAGTTTACAGACAGCCAGTTTTAGGGACACATGGGTCAAGCATACTCACAGCTTGAGGCCTCCAGAAATTCAGTTCCAGACACCTTCTTCTATGCAAACAACATCAAACAGCAACTGAACTAGGGGTATCTGTTGTTTGAGGCACAGGGAACATTGCCAGTCTGAGGGAGAGGATGTCAGCTGGAGATGTGGATGTGATGAGGGGAGATATGCAAATGTACTCAGAGATTTTAGGTCCATGTGGAAGAAGACTCTCACGACTACCTGTATCTCCAGGGTTATATTCTCAGTTGCAGCTGCTCTGGAAAGGATCTCTTCAGCAACCTAATTAGTTTTTCCCTGATGTATGATAAGGGAATAGCAAACAATTTTTGCCTTGCTTTTTTTTAGCCAGGGCAGAAAGCTGTGCATCCTTCTGCTCCTTGCTTTTGAAAAGAAAAGAAAGAACCTGGGGGATGAGGCTGGTTTAATGCACTGACCCGACAGGGGCAGCTCTCAGAAAGCAGTAGGCGCGTGTAGCAGCTGTGTTGGACTGATGTGCAGGCAAGGAGCCACAGCTGTGTTAATCACTGCAAGTGTATATGTGGGCAGGAGGGAGTGCTCCTGCTTTAACCAAAACTCCTATTCTCAAGGAATTTCAGATCCTGTCACACTGGACCTGTTCCTTCTTTGACTTTGATCGAGAGATTACTTTTAAAACTGTAAGACAAACCAAGTTACAATGCTGGTCTTAATGCTGGCTTTCTGAAGCTGTGAGGGCAGCCCCTGCTGCCTCTTCTCATTCTTGAGGAGGACAAAACATCCTGCCTTGTTGTACACTATAAAGCCCAAGTAGCTGGATGATGTGACAAGTTCTCTTGGATTGCTGAGGCACCCACAGCAGACAATCCCCAGCAGACTGGGATGCCAGGGTGCTGGAGCACGGGGGTTAGGCAGAGCTTACTGGGATGCAGATGGAAAAGAAGACAGACGCAGTAGGTATGGATGTAGCTTTAGCTGCAGGAGGTATATCAAATACAGATATCTGGGAGTGGTGTGTTCCTGAATCTGCTGTGAATAGTTCATGATTAAACTTGCTCAGCAATCTTACAGCATCGTGGTTTTTCCTGTGATTTATTCAGAGCCTGTAAAGAACTCGAGGCTTAATCAGAACTGATTAGTGCCCCTTCTCTCTTGATTGACACTGAAGTCAAAGCAAGGACTCTTCTGTCTCCAGCAAAAATAAGCTTTCATTTTTGAATGAAAAAAAGAGAGAACTCCCGTTCTCCTCTCTGAAGTCCATTCCAGGAGTATAGAAGGAGCAGTATTTTCTGTTCATGACTTTGTTAGTTTTCTTTCAGGGCAAACTAAGTGTTATGTCACAGGTGATCTGGGGGCAGTCAGTAGCACCAAGAACACACAGGGAACAGAGCTTTGCTACTGGACAAAATTTAAGGCATAAGCCAGCTTTTCCTATAACTGATTCATAAATAGGTTTGGAGTTCTAACAGATAAAGCAGAAAGAGCTGTTTTTATGACTGCTGACTAAATACTTTTAGGTAAAAATCCTCACAGGTGACGAGAGGAAGGAAGCTTAAAGTATTACTACATGCTACTAAATTAACCAAAAGAACATCCTTATATATGTTACTGACAAAAAATTGTAGCAACCAGAAGATCTTCCAGTTATAACGGGTAATAATGGAAAGTATTTTGGGTAAGTGTGCCACTTCCTTTTATTGCTAAATGAAACTTGTACTTGCAAAAATTATATTAAGTAACTTTTTACAAAAAACCAAAAAAAGTTTCAAATAAAGGACAAAAATTTGGATTTTGCCTGCAGAACTGGTATTTTAACAAGGCTTGAATAAAATTTTTGGTGCACCCACCATTGCATAAACTTGCATGTTGTAAGCAATCATGAAATGCCAGAAATTTAAAGATTTGCCAAAACTGGCTTCTACTGTAGATTACATCACTTTAGATATATTAAACAGAATCCCACAGAGGGAATTAAAAGGTCAATTTCTGCATGTGTCTGGGAGCAAGCAAGTCACAGAGTCAAAACTGCCTCTTGGTACAGGAGTACAGTCACTCAACAGAACTGATTTCACTGAGAGCAACAGAGTAACTTGATTCTCAAGTGTGCTTCAATTTGTATGAGAAATCTAAGACAAGATATAGACTTATGGAAATGAAGCAATTTTGTATTGACATAGACACTTCTATGATTTAAATTCTTAAAATGATGAGCTAGCCCCTATAAAGGAAAAACCATGGTGTACTTTGATAACATTAATTTTCACATCATTTTTACCTGAATTTAGATGCTCCTGCTCCGCTGGGTTCAAAGCATGAACCGAGTGCAGCATGTCCTTTGCTGTCTGAGACGACCCTGACAGCACAGCTTTCTAGTGAGAACACCCTCAGTGACACTCACCCTGGTGAGACCCTTCAGTGTCACTTTATTCTGAATCCTGTGAACTTATCCTTAATAACTTATGGTATGTAATTGATGTTAATTATATGACTTAATTAGAGGCTTCTTGTGAGGTGCTTGAACATCGTTTGTTTGTTGAAGTGGAAATAAACTGTGCATGTGAACTAAATTATATTCTTGCTCATATTGACAACAAAACCACAAACAAAATGAAGAAAAGCCAACAAGATGTGATGTGGGAAAAGAAACATGAGTTTGTTTTATGAGATGTACTGGTGTGACAAGGGTGAGGAAGAAGAAAATCTTTCTGACTGTCCTGTAAGAGGAATGTGGGCAATCACAAGTCAGCACCTCCAAACCCATTCTGTCCATTGCATGCACTCAACACTGCAACCCACACTGGCTAGCAGGCAAACAACAATGCAAAAGTAATTTTGATTCAGCTGTGCCAGTGAGTACCAGGCTGTTGTGCTGTGGTGCAGTTCCATACGAGCTTCCAGGGGCAGCAGCAGTAACAAGGAGGGGTGCCCAAGCAGTCCCCATGAGTCTTGCACCCCTGGTGCCCCTGCCACATAGATCTGGCAGCACATGGGGACTCCATGACGTTTGCTGCTGCCGTGTCAAGTTTCTTGCACATTCCATTGGATCTCCCTCGGTTTTGGAACAGCCTAAAGTCACATGTACCTCTTTTACCTTCCTCTTCTGCACGGATGAGACCTAGCAGATTTAGGAGCTGCTGCCTGATGTCCCAGACCACTTGTGCTATGGGTTTGTTTGCATATAGGAGGATTGATTTCAGTGAGATTAATGTTGTCTGTATGTGATTAGGCTTTAATCAAGCACAAATCTCACTGAAGAAAACAGGAAATTGAGAAATAAATCCTATGTGTCTATACATAAATTTATTATTCCCATCTTCATTCTAGCCTACAATTATACCTTAGGGATTGAATGGATTTCTGGTGTATCTTCCCAGAAATCAGATTTGCATCCTTAAAATGTGAAATCCCTTTTTTCTTTTATTTTCCAGTCATTGCTTTGCCAGAAAAACAGCAGCTAAACCATAAACATGTTAAGGTTTTGGAGTTACTGTACAGTGAAATGTCAATCCATATAGTTTCAAAACACAGTGTGTAGGATTAAAAACAATAACATGGATTCTGATAGATTTCAAAAGTAATACTTTTGTACACTATGAAAACAAGTAAAAAATTCTGAGGAGTTTAGTATTAAAATCTAGTTGATGGCCAGAAATGACAATACTTGTAAACATTAAATATGAAAGGTACTTTTTCCACTTCTGTGGGATTTTTCTGACATCAAAGTCAAGTGAGTGGCTAAGCTGAAGTACCCAGAGATATTTGAGATTCCCTTGAGTGCCTAAGACATCTGCAAGGAGCTGGCAGGTATGACACACAACATATGGGAGACCTATGCCCTTCTGCAGTGGAAGCTGTATGCCAGGTAGGATACCCTAGGAATTTAAAGTGGCATTGGATACCTACTTGGGAAGCTACGTCCTGTTCCTTAAATCCTGTATTTTTCCATCAATTCATTTCCCATTAGCTGTGAGTCAGAGGTGTTAGAGGAGAGAGCAATTAGCTGAGAGTTATTGTTTGTCCTTCAGAAGCAGGAGATAGCTCAGGTACATTGTCTGTGGACGTCTGACAGACACCTAATTTAATTCAGCCTTTGAAAAGTGACACCAAATGTTATCAACAAGGATGAAATGTTGCATGGTTGGCTATGCTGAGGGTGTGAAGTCTTGTTACTTGGGTGCACTGGGTATGCATATTACACAGAGGATGACCAAGGCAAACTACTACAGCTTTTTGAGGAGAGGGGGTGAATAAATTCAGTTGCTCACTGGACTGGACTCTTTGTGGGCTAAGGTTTCGAGGCTAATTTGCCACAGAGATATTTTGACAAGACTGCAAGGTTAGGCTGTACCAACAGAACTGCTTTCATGATCTTAATATAAAAGTTACATAAATGGTTATTTAGCCAACTAAAATGTAGTTGGGGTAACATATAGTTAATAAAATGTTTGCAAAGTAAACAAAGTGGGAGTATAAAACAACATGCTTGAGGGGTTAATTTTTTGGTGTGACTTTCCTCGGACTTCTGCTCTCTAGCAGCTATTCATTAGAAAAGAACAACCATCTGTTTAATACTTTTTGCTTGTTAGTGTTCCTTTGACTGTATCAAATATTAATTTTATGCCTCATTTTTTGGGGGGTTTCTTCTGTCCCAGTTGTACAAAGTCACAGTAATAGTTTTCAGGTAGGTGTCCAGATATGCAAAATTAATAGCTGCAATTTCCCCTGGTTCAATACCCATATTATATTTCCCATTTAATAGGAACTTCAATTTGGTAGAACAGAACACTAATTTAAAAAGTGGTTAATGTTAAAATATAGGAGAGAGCTCTTCTAAGTATTTTAAGCTTGCAATCTGTTTATTTCACTGATATTTTCTAGTAATAATACAAGCACAGAATCATAGAATGGTTTGATTTGGAAGGAACCTTAAAGACCACATAGTTGCCACTTGCCACCTCCTGACATGGGCAGGGATGCCGCTCACTACGTCAGGTTGCTCAAAGCCCCATCTAACCTGACCTGGAACATTTCCAGGGATGGGGTATCCATAGCTCCTCTGGACAGCCTGTTCCAGCTCTCAACACTCTCAGAGTAAGGAATTTGTTCCTATTACCTAATCTAAACCTACCTTCTTTCAGTTTAAAGCCATTCCCCCTTGTCCTGTCACTATGTGCCCTTGTAAAACATCCCTCTGCAGGTCTCTTACAGGTCCCCTTTAGGTGTTGGAAGGCTTCTATAATATCTCCATGATGCCTTCTCTTGTCCAGTCTGAACAATCCCAGCTCTCTCAGCCTGTCTTCATAGAAGAGATGCTCCAGCTCACTGACCTTCTTCATGGCCCTCCTCTGGACTTGACTCAACAAGTCCATGTGCTTCCTATGTTGGGGGCCTTGGAGCTGGATGCAGTATTTCAGGTGGGGTCTCCTGAGAGAAAAAGGAGACAAATCACCTTACTTGACCATCTGGTCACACTTCTGATACAGCCCAGGACATGATTGGTTTTCTGGGCAGCAAGAGCCCATTGCCAGGTCATGTCAAGCTTCTCATCCACCAATACCCAAATTCTTACTCCTCAGGCCTGTTTTCACTCTCTGACCAGTTTGGAATTGCCCTGAACCAGGTGCAGGACTTAAACCTGGCCTTGTTGAACTTCACAGGGTTCACATAGGGCCACCTCTCAAGCCTGTCCTGGTGCCTCTGGGTGGCATCCCTTTCATCCAGTGTGTCAGCTGCACCACACAGCTGGGTGTTGTCAGTGGGCTTGCAGAGGGTGTGTTTGATCCCACTGTCCTTGTCACCAACAAGAATGCTGAGCAGCACTGATGCCAAGGCCAAATCCTGAGAAATGCCACTCCTCACTGGTCTCCACCTGGATGTTGAGCTGTTGACCACAACTCCTTGAGTCTGGCCATCCAGCCAATTCCCTATCCACCAAGGAGTCCAACCATCAAGTCCATGTGTCTCACACCATTTCTATAACTGTTAGATTGTTGAAAAAGATTCTGACCTAAAGGCTGTGCGAGTCAGTAAAGTCTCTCACATTACTTCAGTAGGCAGCGAGACACATTGTAATTTACCTAGCACCTAGCAGGGCTGTTATCTGTTATCTGATCTGTTGGATATGACAGGGTTTTGGCAGTGATGATGTGGGAATGTATCGGTTTTCCTTTTATTCATGAGCTGACTCCATCAGGTATCAGAGTTTAAACTTGACCAGGTAAAACGAGCTTCAGCAACTGTGTTTCAAGGGTATAAAGACACTCCATAACAACTTTAAAGACCACTGAATTAAGATTTGAATTAAGAAGATTTGAAAATAAATTTCTAGGTAGTGTCAGTTTGCTTGTGATAGACCTGCAATAAGGAAGTATTATGACTCTGGAACTAAGAAAAACTTCTCTAGGAGTCTTAACTTCTTGCAGGTTTCTCAATCTTTTTTCAAACAGAGCTACAACAATGTCCCAAATTCTGAATCTGTAGATTTACTAAGTTTTTCATTTTGAAAGAGAACCAGCTTCCTTGCATTACTCTTCTGAGCTGTTTATCAAAATCCAAGCCAGAGCAAACCATCCACTACAGCAATTTTATTCTTGCAAACTCATACTCTCCTGCTACAATTTTAAATGAAGCATGAGGAGTGCTGCGGTTATCATGTCTCTCTCACTGAAATGGTTGCTACCAGAACAGGTTGTAGCTTTTTGAATCATTTTATCTGTAGCACTAATAGCATTAGCTACAGCTATACAGGTCACAAGTCAGCACCTTCCATGAGTTCTCTAGAGCCACTAGATGGTAATGATAGTCACAATAAGTGAGTTACCAAAGTGAGCTAGTATCTTCAAAGCCATCTCAATTCTGTCAGGGCTGGGGACACTTTTTTAAGCTTTATAAGTTACAATTCAATTTTCCAAGTACAAAATGGACTAAGTCTTCCATTACTGAGAACAGAACCTGACAGTGTGTTCCACAAAACAGCTGACAATTTCCAGCCTAAGCAATAGAAGAATTAAGTTTTAGGGATGTTCAGATCTTATATAAAAAGACTGACAATGTCCTGGAGTTATAGATAATAAAATTGCTGCTCCAGACAACTTTGAAAATAGCATCATTTAAAGCACTGAGTGCATTCTCCATGGCAGTCACATGAAACACAGACTAGGCACAATAAGAAAAATTAATGGCAAAGGTCATGGGTACTATTGGTCATCATACACATAACTCAAACATTTTCAAAACAGTTCATTCTTGCATATCATTGACTTTGGACATATGTTTAATAGTCATCAGTTTTCAATATGTGCCAGTATTTAACATTTTGTATTTCCCAAGGGTTTTAAATATCTATGTTGGTATGGCTCCTCAGAGAACCTTTTATAAAGAAATGGAGCAAAAATGATGCTAATGACTGCTAACAAATTGTCTGCTGTCACTGAAGGCTAACTCCTCCAAGTTCACTGTGAGTGTTTTGCACAGTGCTCCTCTGAACCCTGACTTTTCCTGGAATATTGAGTGGGTTGTCACTTATTTTATGGGCAGAAATTCAACCAAGTGTACTAGAGAAAATAAAATGGGGGAGTTGTGTCTGTTTGAACTATTATCGGCTAGCCAGTAATTTGTTTTTATATCTTTCATCAGTTTTTTTGAAGGGACCTTCAGTGGCACCATGGTAGGCTCAGGTCTCTTTCCGCTAAAACATTTACCTGTAGCATGGATTATGTTCAGGTTGCTTTTGTTTTGTTTAACTCCAAACATGAGTGGGCAAGGCCAGCTTCTCAGGCTCTTTATAAACCACCTAGGACCTAAACTTTAAACCTTTAAGCTTTTCTTATTCTTTTTAACTGTTATTTTGTCTCATTGCTATTTGAAGAGGAGGCAATGAATCCTATCTGTTTAAATAGTCAATGTGCAGTAATGGAACATATTCCAAAAGTTTCAAGAGTTCATTCACAGATAATGGCAGAGAAAGCACAAGGAGAGAGAAATTACTCTGTTAAGATGTAATACTGAGAGAACAAATTGTCATTATAGATTATAATATTAAAATAATATATTGTTATCAAACATCCTATCCAAGTTAAGTATCTCATAACTTTACTCCAGCTAAAACTGTATCCATTCTAATCACAGCAGAGAAGTAGTTATCTGAAGTTTGTCAGAATGAAACAGTTTGAGCAGGAAGCAAGTGTAGGAGGTATTTCAGGACGGAGAAAGTGTTGATGTATGACACTGCTATATTTTGCCATAGGCTATGTCTTACATAAAAGATTGGGAATATAATTTCTGGGTTCAGGTGCTTGTTTTCAGCTCTCCACTGACCCAAAGACCACCATACCTTCCTGCTGTATTTTCAGACTGAACAAGTCAGCCAGGGAGATGACTATAGTGAATGCTGAGAGTTTCCCTGTCATAGAATCATAGAATGGTTTGGGTTGTAAGTGACCTCAAAGAACATCTGGTTCCAACCCCCCTGCCATGGGCAGGAAGACCTTCCATGAGATCAGGCTGCTCAGAGCCCCATCCAGCCTGACCTTAAACACTCCCGGGCATGGGGCATCCACAACTTATCTGGGCAGCCTGTTCCAGTGTCTCATCACTCTGACAGTAAAAAATTTCTTCCTAATACCTAATCTTGACCCACCTTCTGTCAGTTTAAAGCCATCCCCCCTTGTCCTATTCCTATATGCCCTATAAAGTAGGGCATATAGGAATAAAAGTAAAGTAAAAAGTCCCTCTCCAGCTTTCTTGTAGGAAGGTGCCTTCTTCTTTGAATCACTTTATTCAAACACCTTTAGCTCAAACAAAAAGATTCTGCAAGTAGTACATATGCAGCTGAAATGCATATGGTAATTATTTATTACCAAACATGAACAAAAGACAGATGAGATTTTATGAGCTACTAAGCTAAGCATTAGCATTCTCACCACCTCCAAGAGGTCTCCCAGGGGCTTTCTACTGCTCAGGCAAGTGTCAGTCAGGAGCATGGCCATGTTCCACCTCTTCTGGAATCAAATCATTGACTTTGCTGAGTCACCATCTTCAATCACCTCTGTTTCGTCTCCTTCAGCGTTTCACACCCTTCCAATCTACTGTTTTGTTCTCTTGAAATCTTGAGCTACTTGTGATAACCACCATACCAACCTTACATGTTTGTAATGTAACCTTTCCTATGGTTCTGCAGAGAATTTCACTGCTTCCTTCTGTCTTAAAAACATCCTTTGATGTCCAAGCCAAGGTTACACAGCTGGGCTCTGCTGGAGTGAGGGCCATGAGTCCGTAGATGATTAGGGTGAGTATTGTGAAGGATCTTGCACAGAGCAGGTTACAACCTACAGCACAGATACAATCAGGCCTTTAGCTTAATTTTTAGAAGAGTCAGAATTTCACCTGTGGAACAGAGAATTGCATCACCACATCTCTGTTCTCACTCCTGACCAAAGGACCTTAGCAGCAATAAGAAGTATTGGCAATGAAAGACAAAACACTTAAACATCTCTGCTTCTGGAAGAACACAGTGTACGTTTCTAGTCTTGAATGGTGATACATTCTGAGAAATTTTGACTTCAAGTAATTTTTTTTAATATCCAAATCCAATTTTAATATCCAATAACTTCACTTCAGGATGTTTTGTTCAGCTGCACATTTAAATAACTTCTGTTTCTTTCATATATTCTGCTGTAGCTAGTGAAAACTGTTTTCTGAAAAGATTAGAAAACAGTTATTGTAATCTCTATGCCTCAGTGCACAGAACAAAAGAAAGAACATGCAAATTTGGGATGAGGGAAGGACCTAAAAGAAATTATGACATTAGTCTCTTCTGTGGTATTTAGCAGTAAAGCACTATTCATGTCAGGCGAGATCTGTTCCTGCAATTTTAAAATATGGCATAGTTTACTAAATAGATTATGTATGAAGACATCTGGAAAATTGAGATCTTTCTGCTGGTTTAGGAAAAATGAAGCCTCTGTCTTCATAGGTTCTTCTCCAGAAAATTTAATCAGAAGTGCAAGTCACTGCATTTCTTGGAAAAAAATGTGACATGTTTCTATACATCTGAATGCAGAGTGAAAGCAACATGAGGGTGATCTAGTACAAGTTAGGTCTACTGAGCAGGTAGATCTAATATAAGCAGAAATTTATTAATGTGCAGTATTCCTTTCCCTGATTCTGTAGAAGAATGGCTTGTCTCTCGAGGGCATTCAAAATCCCTAGAGAGTCTGCAGGGTCTGCAGGGCCCGTGCAACCAAGACTGATGCTTTCGAACTAACAAAGAACAATAATGATGTTCAGAACTAACAAAGGACAATACTGGTATTTAGAACTAACAAAGAATAATAGGTTTATAGAAAAGTATAATAGCCCCTTGAGCCATATATCCTTGGGGAAGTAGATACAAATATATTATTTGGGGAAGTAGATATAAAATATACTAACATATTGACAAAGCACTACAGTGCTATTGAAGAACAATAGTCCCTTGAGAGAACAATTGTCTCTTGNATTCCTCATAGCGTGCTCCTTTGTGTTCCCTTCCCTGCCCACCTGCAGCTCTGAATTTGTGACAGTTATCCAAGCACACAAGCCACTGCAAGATTTATAATTTTCATTACTATCTTTCAATTCTTGTGTTTATACGTAAGAAAATTCTATGTGCATTTTTTGACAGAACCTGAATCTGCAGTATACTGGGCTGTAGAAGTGAGGAATAGGGACTCTCATTGGTTATGTTAACCTTATAAAAAAATAAAATACCAGAACTTTTCTTATGACATAAAGTATGAAAGAGGAACACCTTTTGCTGTACAGTACACAGTTCAAACATTTCATCAGTAATGTCCTTCTCTTTCAGTGTTAGGTCATGAAACATATTTCAGCATGAATTTTTTATTTGCAAGTTTTTGTTGATCTACTTACTGCAAACCATGCAGCAAAGACCACGGTAGGGGGAAAGTTTTTTCCTCTTTCTTTTCTAAACTGCAGAGAATGTTACTGGTTCTGTAAAAATGCTGTTGGAGTCACTGCATTGTTCTGTGCTCCCTAAACTAGATTACTTTTTTCACAAACCCATTCTCAAGGAAATACTCTCTTCCAGTGTTTAACAAAAACCATGAAATTATTTTTTTTTTCTTTCATTGTGAATTATTTTTACCTAACCTTCTTCCTGCCCAGAATCCTGCCTACCCTACTCTATCATCCTGAAAACAACACGACACACACATCCCCTCAAACTAAGATCTGAGGATGAACCTTGCCACGTGTATTTGTCAGGAATATAAAAGCTCACAGAAAGCTCTCTCTAATTCTGTGTAACAGCAACAAAGCTATTTTCATTAGCCTTATCAAGAATTGGGTTATGTCTGTTGTCTTTTCCAGAACCAAAAAAGGAAACACTTCTTAATATAGGGAAATTTTTATCACTAATTATGACTTTCAACGTCCCTAATAGACAAAGAAATAGCTGAGGTAAGAGCAAGTGAAGTCTTGAAAAGAAATGCAGACAACTACCCTAGAAACTCCCTCACATATGTTTGATAATACTTCAGATGTGATAATGTTTCAGTGACCCCTGTGGGTATCACTGCATGATCTTCATTCATAAAGCACACCAGCTTGGAGGCTGCCAATTCACATTGTGCCCCTGGTGGCAGCAACTCGGGGTCGCCTGGGAAATTGCAGATGGTCCTGCTGATGAAATCTGATTGACCCTCTCTGATAACTGCGTTCCCTGTGAGGGAACTACAAAGTGTATAGAAATGCAACATCTTGGTGCAATTCAACAGTAGAAATGAGCGCACCGTCTAGCCAGGATCCATTGCAATTGCCATGAGGGATGCTCCTCGTTTGTGGGGACAGAATTTGGTCTGCAATTCCCTCAAATGCCAAAAGCGGTCCACGCAGCATTGGAAAGCTTTCCTTGCTAACGCCTAGTGCAAAAATGATAAAAGAATATAAGCGTAGGGATAAAAGATTTGTGGAGCAATATGCACCTGACTGTAATAACAAATTTACAGCTTGGAATTTTGGACGAAGGTTTGCCGCAGCTCTCCTTCTACCTGGTGCTGCTGCAGGAGTGGCCTTAAAACACTTGGATCAACTAGGCTGTTGGTTGAGTAAGAATTCCCGTGCTGTCTCTCTCGCGCTGAGTGATATGTTAACTGATGTTCAAAGTGTGAGACAAGTGACTTTGCAAAACAGAGCAGCAATTGATTACTTTCTATTAGTGCATGGACATGGATGTGAAGTGTTTGAAGGCATGTGTTTTATGAATTTATCACATCATTCGAAATTCGTCCATGAGAGTATCCAGCAATTAGAGGATGGAATAGCTAAACTTGGAGAAGAAAGTGGATCCTTGCTGGACGATGTGTTCAATTGGTTTGATCTTACACCCTTATGGAGAAAAATTTTGAAGATAGGTTTGTATCTGTTAATTATTGTTGTTATTATTTTAGTATTTGTACTGTGTATACTTCACTGTGCTAGATGAACCATGGACAAAGCTGTCAAGGGGACTGTTCTTAGTTCAAACAGGAGAGGGAGATGTTGGAACCCAGAGCACAGAGGAAGTCTCTCCACCTGTTTTGAAGAATTCTACCCCCCTGGACAGCAGTGTGTTCCACCTTCATCCATGGAGAAAACTTCCCACACTGTGGGAGAAATTAGAATCGACTGTCGTGTCAATTAGATGATAAAATATTATGTAGAATTGTTACAGGGTAAAAAGCCTAGAGTTTTTAGATTTGTTTATATAGCAAGTAGATAACAGCAAATATTTCAATGTGGAGGATAGTTGTTGTTTTCTGGGGCTTCTTCCTTCTTCTTTAAGAAACCATGTTCTGCAGCAAAAGTGGTTTAAAATTATTGGATGAAAAATACCACTGTTCCTGTAAGCTTTGCTGATGCATTTTTCACACATTGGCAGAAAAGTAAAAATATCTTTTGTTTTAAGTTTTAATTGGTTAAATTACCTTTAAAAGAGCTGTGTAACAGAGATAAGCTGTTCTTCATGGCTCTCACTCTGCCGGGGCTGCTTCCATGGCTCTAATTCTCTGATAAGACTGAATAAACATCTATCTTTTGGCAAGAGAGTCTGGAGTTCCCATCTGTTTCTCAAGCTTAAGACAGAAGCTCCCACCGCAGGAGCTGAGGACATGGTAACAGTGTCCCAACACCTGTCAAGTGCTTAAGTCTTTGTATTCTATGGGGGAAAAAAATATTTTGCTTAATGGCTGTGATATGGTGCTGAGCATCGCTGAGCTAAGTAATATAAGATGCATGAGTTAATAAGGATATGTTATTCTATTTTTGTACCTTCTGGGGAGTTTTCACAATTATTTTCAATAGAGAAGAGGCATGCCCATATAAGAAACAACTGTATAGTTTCTTTCCATCCAGAAAAAAAAGGACAAAACTNCTTTCTATTAGTGCATGGACATGGATGTGAAGTGTTTGAAGGCATGTGTTTTATGAATTTATCACATCATTCGAAATTCGTCCATGAGAGTATCCAGCAATTAGAGGATGGAATAGCTAAACTTGGAGAAGAAAGTGGATCCTTGCTGGACGATGTGTTCAATTGGTTTGATCTTACACCCTTATGGAGAAAAATTTTGAAGATAGGTTTGTATCTGTTAATTATTGTTGTTATTATTTTAGTATTTGTACTGTGTATACTTCACTGTGCTAGATGAACCATGGACAAAGCTGTCAAGGGGACTGTTCTTAGTTCAAACAGGAGAGGGAGATGTTGGAACCCAGAGCACAGAGGAAGTCTCTCCACCTGTTTTGAAGAATTCTACCCCCCTGGACAGCAGCGTGTTCCACCTTCATCCATGGAGAAAGCTTCCCACACTGTGGGAGAAATTAGAATCGACTGTCGTGTCAATTAGATGATAAAATATTATGTAGAATTGTTACAGGGTAAAAAGCCTAGAGTTTTTAGATTTGTTTATATAGCAAGTAGATAACAGCAAATATTTCAATGTGGAGGATAGTTGTTGTTTTCTGGGGCTTCTTCCTTCTTCTTTAAGAAACCATGTTCTGCAGCAAAAGTGGTTTAAAATTATTGGATGAAAAATACCACTGTTCCTGTAAGCTTTGCTGATGCATTTTTCACACATTGGCAGAAAAGTAAAAATATCTTTTGTTTTAAGTTTTAATTGGTTAAATTACCTTTAAAAGAGCTGTGTAACAGAGATAAGCTGTTCTTCATGGCTCTCACTCTGCCGGGGCTGCTTCCATGGCTCTAATTCTCTGATAAGACTGAATAAACATCTATCTTTTGGCAAGAGAGTCTGGAGTTCCCATCTGTTTCTCAAGCTTAAGACAGAAGCTCCCACCGCAGGAGCTGAGGACATGGTAACAGTGTCCCAACACCTGTCAAGTGCTTAAGTCTTTGTATTCTATGGGGGAAAAAAATATTTTGCTTAATGGCTGTGATATGGTGCTGAGCATCGCTGAGCTAAGTAATATAAGATGCATGAGTTAATAAGGATATGTTATTCTATTTTTGTACCTTCTGGGGAGTTTTCACAATTATTTTCAATAGAGAAGAGGCATGCCCATATAAGAAACAACTGTATAGTTTCTTTCCATCCAGAAAAAAAAGGACAAAACTGTACAGGGAACTACAGAGCCATCAATTCTTGAAGAGATCACCTAGAGTTCATGTCTAGTGGTGGATCCAAGAAGGTTGTTCAGAAATTAGAGAGTGTCCAGTAGAGTGAACAGAGAGAAGGCTTTGAGGGAGCTGGGTTCTTTTCATTTGAAAGCAGTGTAGATGAGGAAGGGGAGTGGTGTTTCTGGTTGCTTGGGGGAGCATTACAAAGAAAATTGATGCAAACTCTCCCGAAAACGGATTCTGATATTATCACATGCAGAACAATTGCCAGTGCCCATAAGTTGCAATTTGAGAGGAGCAGATTGGATGTTAGGAGCATCTTCATTGCAGAGCTGGAACAGGCTGTCAACGTGGCCATAAAAATCTGTCCCTAGAAACTGTCAGACAAGGCTAGAAGAAACCACACCTGACCTTATCTAGGCTGGGTCTAGTCCTGATTCACATTGGAAGCTGGACTCCATGACTTGATGCCAGATGTCCCTTCCAACCAACGTTTCTATGAGAACAAATATATTAGAAATGCAATATATGCCTGGTATTCTCCCAAGTTTTGTAAATAGTATCTGGTATGATTCATGATGTCTTTTACAAGCCTTTGTAGAAATTCTGCTTCAAGACAAGATGGTGTCCACTCCGGTCAAGGTGAGGAAGCACACCAAGTTCAGAAGACTGAAATACTTCCAGCTTTTTCTCTAAGGATCCCGCTTTAAAAGACCATTCCATTTAAACAGATATCCATCCTGGATGATATTATATATTATAACTAACCAGACTGGCTTTTTAGTGGAGAAAAGAAGGGAGCTGTGAAAGGTTTCTGCTCTGTAAGTGTGAGGAGTGACCTCTAAGGAACAGAGCTCAATATAACTCGGTCTTGCCCTTTCTGATTTATGGCTCTTCTACAGTGAGAGAAATCTACAGTCATTAACAAGACTGTCATCACTGCTTGCAAAGATCAGTTGCTCTGTTCACTGAACTATGCTTTTTTTAATTCACCGAGGTTATTTTCATTATTAAGAAGAAATTGGCAACTAATGAGTTATCTGTAACATTTCTCTTTCCAAGTAAGTTCTAAGAGGTTGTGATATATGTTTTAAATCGGGTTCCCTGAACTGTAAAGTATTTTCTGTCTCACTGAAAGCTCCACCTTCAACACACTTAAAACCTAAACAGAAAGTGTCAAAGAACATGATCATGATTTATTTCCAGCATATCAAGACTTGACAAGTATTAAAAACTTACTAAAATAAGACAACTGTGGTAAGAACCACCCAACAATACCACATGATCCATTTACAAGTAGAATCTTAAAAGCAGAGGAAAAAAGGAGAAAATTGCAAATGAAAATATTGGACAGATGGATGTATATGGAAATCTCATTTCAGACGTTCTTAGTCATAGTGAAACCATGAAATGCAGTCCTTGAGTAGAAAAGGGCTGTCAGAGCAAGTCTCTTTCCATTTTGAGCAGCAAAATTATTTTTCAGGAGAAGGGAAAATTATTCATAGCACGAACAGCACTATAAAATAAAATAAGACTCTAAAACATATTTTCACAGTCAAGTAGATAATTTCAGAAGTATACCCAAAAAGTAGAGGATCATGACAATTTCTGACAAGTGAATTTCCTTCCTCTACCCATCTAGTAATGACATCTATCTTTGTCAGCTTCAGTTCACTCCTCCAGCTTGGTCGCAGATTAAAAACCACATTTTCTCACCCTGCCTATCCCTGGTGACACACTCTACCTCCTGACTGATTTTGTTGTTGGTTTTGGTAGCCATCCACCTTCTTTTATTTAGGAATTGTCACTCTTTGTGTAACATGCCCCAGCTTCTCCTCTTAAAAATTCCTGGACCACCTCTTCTTTTCAAGCACCTTTGCTATTTATTTCCACTTACTGCCTCACTAGCTGTAGTGTTTTCTCACTCCAGAGCTCATGATCTCTCTAGCTGCCTTCCTCTCTGCTGAAGCTGACCTGGCACATGCTCCAGCACCTCCTCTAGCTCAGGGCCAAACTTCACAGCTGATTATGTTCCCCTACCCTCTTTCTGACTCTCAATGCCCTGAAGAGTACTGACATCTCAGCTTCCCTGTCCACTCCTCGTTGCTTCTTGCTGCTCTTTCAGTGCATGTTCCAAAGGGTTCTTTTCCACCATCCAACAGGAATTTCTGTTACAAGCAGCCACTGGGCTTTGCATGTTCTTTTAAACAATGACTTTTACTTTCTCTTTTTTTTATGTCATAATGTGGAGTTGTTTTTAATTGGGTGATCTAGATTGGAAAAACTAGTCACAGTAACAATAGGAGCAATTTTGCAATAAAAGACACATTTTGCCTCAGCCACCAATTTTACCTCTTGGAATTTACCTTCTCCCTCAGAAAAATTCTCAGCCAGTGGCTTTCATGCCGTTTTCATTGTTTGCTCTTTAATATTCTCTGCATCATGAGTAGCATCTCTCAGGTTATTAATTTGTCTAGCTGCATCCTGGCCATAACCAGAAGCTATGTGCTTATCTGAACTTGATGCAGATAAGGACAGCAAATCACTCCTCTTCTTAGGAATTCTTTTGTTTTCTGTTCTCCAGTGTATAAATGGGAGCAGCAGCATGTACAGACATCCCCACGCATACAATGGGAGACTACTGACAAGGAGATGCTGCTGTAGATGCATTTGCAGGGTCACGTATCTTTCTATCAACAAGCTGATGATTCTTGGAATGTGCCAGCTGCTGTATATCAGATATCTTTCTAACACCCCTCAGTAAGTGATATAGAACCATATGGTCCAGCTGGCAGACACCAGGCTGAATCCTGGATGCAGGCTAGTTCTGTCTGCAGCAAGAGTTTGAAAGGGATGGCAGGTGTGCTGCACCAGAGATAGCCTTGACGACAGTAGCAAAAAGTCTTTTTTTGGTCTGCAGCCATATGGACAGTCCTTTGTAAACACCTTGTTACTCCTGCTGAAGCAGGAGTGTCCAGAAGTTTGTTCTCCCTGTTATAGGAGTAGCTTTCTGTAGCCGTGAACCAGGATATAGAAAAACTTTACATGGCTCCTTGAAGCCAGGATCAGATTTAAAGTGGGCCAGATCCTGGAAAGGATTAAAGTAGTCTCCAGGGTGGTCCAGGTAATTTAGGACTTGTTCTTCACTCTATCACTTCCATGGGGAATTGGATAGGGAGGGATTTTTTTTGCCCTAGAGACAGAAGGGGTTATCTTGCCTGCAACAGGGAATTTGCAGTTTCAGTTCAAGGCATGTGGTGTACTTTGTGCCACATCCACTTATTGTCCCAGCTGGTGTCTTCAGCCACTGATACAAAGCTCTTGCCATGGCAGACAAGAGGAGGCTCCCCAGGGCTGTGGCAGTGCAGTCACACTGACCTCCATCAAGATGAAGTGGCCCTGCCGATGTGCTCGGACTAGTAAGTGTAGAATGAGGAAATAACAGCACACAAAGGAGAAATAGGTGAAATAATAGTTCAATGAAAAATAATAAAGACAAAAATTATTCCATTTTCTTCTGAATTT
Source organism: Aleadryas rufinucha (assembly GCA_013397815.1). Classification (NCBI taxonomy): domain Eukaryota; kingdom Metazoa; phylum Chordata; class Aves; order Passeriformes; genus Aleadryas; species Aleadryas rufinucha. The sequence goes on from VZTH01005174.1 coordinate 1,721,019, forward strand.
TTCATGGTTTTTTTATGGTGTGCTTGCTGTTTAGTGGTTTTATGAGCAGTCCTCAAAGATTTTTAATACTCTTTTTTTCCAGTGTGGGTGGATCTATTTCCACATTGTTTTGAATGTTGCTTTTTAGCCACATGCTGTTCTGCTGTGCATGGAGTTTAAGCTCTGTGCAAATCCTTCAGATATACCAGAACAACTTGTTTGTTTAAAGTGAAATCCCTGAGAATGCTGCAAGGCGGAAATCTCTCTGGAATGAGGTATTTGTTTTGGATTTCTTGTTGTGCTGAGGAAAACACCCCCAGCTCTTTTTAGCAAACAGAAAATATGGAAGGAATGGCCTGGGACTTTTATCTTTCAAACCCTAGCATCTCATGCTGACTGTAAAGACACCTTGGACTCCAGAAGAAGGGTAGAGTTGAGAAACAAAGGTGAACAGAAGACAGAAGAGAAAAATGAACACTACAAATTCTTCGTCATTCAATGCCAACTTTGCATTTCTACCAAGCAGATAGTACCCTAGGGGTACACAGAAGATGTTTCCAGCACCTTGAACCTGGGCTGGTTCCAGGCTAGCCTTGCTCTTTTAGGCCAGTTTGAGAGCAGATTCAGGTAATGTGAGTGGGAAATTGCCATTTCAAAAGCCAGGAGATGCTGGGCACAGAGACCACATATATAAAATCTTCAGTCATTGGTGTTGGGTTTACTGAAACAAAAAAAGATGCTGAGAGAAAATTTAATGTGGAAGAACCATGGTTGTTGCCTTCAGTACAGTCAGGATTTATTTTCATCTGAAATGGTTGTCTGCATATTAGAGAAATAGCACCAAAAAACCTGCACACAGAAACTGAGCTTGCTGTTGGTTGTTAGGATGCTGATACACACCTTAAAGTTTAGAAGGGATACAAAACCATCTATTACAAAAATGCCCCCTGTAGTTGCTCTTCTCCATCAATTCATTCCTTGTCGTGTAACACTCATTTACATGCACACATGGAAATCCTAAGTGGATAGTGCTGACTACAAAGGGTTAGAGCAGGCTGGAATAAGGTGAGGCAGGAGTGATGCAAGGTACATCACACCAGAGCAACAGTGATGATGATTTCCAGGTTGTCTGTCAATAACCAGCTACCCCTTTCTTTTGGTGGGCATTCTAATGTATCCTGGACCCTCCCCAGTACACATCTCCTAAATTTTTCATAGTTAGACTGTGACTATTTGGCTTTTCCTTTCCAGTGTTTCCAAAGGTAAGAATGCATGTATAACAAAAAAAGTATTTTTTCAGTTTCGTTACACTTTCTATAAGAATATTGCCAATAACTTGATCTTTCCCCACAATTTCTTGTTTGTCAAGCTGATTTTAGCTCTTCTAATGTCAGAGATTAAAAATTCTGTAGAGTATTTTTAATCAATATGATATCTTTGAATCTTACTGGTTTTTTCTGTGTGAACTTCCATGTGTCTTTCATGTGTTTTTTAGAAGAATGAATCATTTTTCCAAGTAGTCAAAAGTATCGAAGCCTTAGATATTCTGATTCTAAAGGCACAGAAGTAGAGCAGCTGATCTGTAAAGCAATGCTTGCCTTTTTCCCTCTTGGCTCTTGCTGTTTGCTGTTAGTGGCAGGTTTTCCAAATCAATTTTGAAAAGAAGATAAGACAGGACCTATTAAAAGATAATATTAAATATCCCTCACTTTAGTTTTCAGTCTTCCAAGGAGAAGAAAAAAGGATAACTAGATTCCCTTGCTTGCAGCCAGACATATTTTCCTTTTCTTGGGATTTCTGAAAGAATAGACAATGCAGCCTTAATTCTGCACCTCTCTCAGTGGACTTGAAATTTTACAGTGATATTGATTGTAGGGAGAGAAAGTGAGAAAACCAACTGGTATACTTCAGCAGCTGTCTCATTTCTGGTTCCTCTCCTTGAGGAACTTAGTCTGTGTTGGCAGGGGCTTATGAGATCCTAATATTGGTACCTCAAAGATAACATGAGTTATAAAAGATAGGTTAAATTAGACAGGATCAAATTAACTAGGACCATATCAATAGACCAGGGTAGATTAAATTGTATAAACAAGGAGAGGTTACATTAGGAGTACCGGGTTAGGTGGACTAGATAGCTCTGAGAGAGCCACTTCTGAGTAATCTGAGAGATATTCGACAGTTCTTAAAAAGTTAACAAGAAGAAATCCTTTCCTCTGAGTTGCGAAGGTGATTCAGCCATAACAAAGACTAATGAAATTCTGGAATATGGAAAGGGATGTGTTTTCAGTAAAGAGAGGCTGTTAATGAATCTGCAGAAAGCTCCAATGAAACCTCATTGAAAATATGGGTATTAGTAATTTTAAAAAAATAACTTGGTCTGGAAAAACTGCAGAGATAAATATGGAGAAGAGAGAAATTCTAAGTCTTGTTTATTAGAAGATAGAATTGTCTTTTGGTCACCATTGTAGGGGAAGTAAATATGAACCTGCAGAATAATGCATCAGGACCCTTTCAGAAAAAGATACATATATGACAGCAACACAGAGATTGACTTAGGTCACCTGGGAGACACCTGGAGCCTAAGATTCTCAATACATTTGATTAAAAAAAAAGACTTATTTTTCCATAGTCTCATAGTTTCAAATTACCATATGCTGAAATATAATGAAAAGTTGCTGGAGGAGGAAATCAGGATTTGGCCCAGGTTAAACAGAAAATACTCAGCACCTTGCATAGTTGGACACATTACCATGATCTAGCATGGGTCCTAGCTAGGTTATTTTCTTCCATTTTGTCTGAATTTCATAGGTTTATTTCATGGACATTTTCATCAGTCACACTCTTAAACAAAATAATGTCATTTTTTATTAATGTACTATATCTGAACTTTTCCCTGCACTTAGTTTCCTTGGTTCAGTGATTTTAATGAATTTTTCTAATGAAGAAAAATTACAGAACAAAGCTGGCAGAAATAAGGTCAATAAATGCATTATACCAGCCATGAGTGCTTGCATTTTTTGTACCAACCTTGTTATGAGCAAGGGTTAACACATGAAGCTCAGTGCAGCATGTGTTCACTGAAATCTAAGTGAATCCTTGGAAGCTGACACTTCCATGGCTGCTGATGTTGGCAGTAGTATACTTTACATCAGTTTGCTACTGCTAGAGATCTTGATTCACAGATATAAAGAGAAGAAATTGATATTCCTTCCTTCCTTCCTTCCTTCCGTCCTTCCTTCCTTCCTTCCTTCCCTATAAGCCCACTTATTTCACAGTGCAAAACTGTGGACCAGCGGAAAAATGTTGGCTGGGAAATAGGAGGCATATGGACCACTGCACAGAAAATTTGACCATCAATATTTAATCAACTGTTAATACAGAGGCCAGAATGAACTGTATGTATACACAGAAGACTGAGAGACCATGCATCCAATATTTAGAGTCTCTGGAGTGATACTGAAATGGCTGAATTCTCAGCATCTGAATATCAGATCTCAAAAAAGCACTTAAGCTTTAATTTTTTCCCTAAAATAATTTAGGCACCTAAATAAAAGTTAGGAGTACAGTTAGGGTGTTGTATTGAATCTGGGCCACAGTGTACTTCTTTCCTTTATCCTCAGTATTGCTGAGGGTGACAGGGCAGAAGGCTCTCACTCAGATCTTTTCCAGCTCCATCAAATGCTGGAAGAAACATTGAAAACTACTGTAGAAACATTTCCCATTAGTCTCTGTTTGAGGATAAAACTGGGGAAGGAAAGACAGGGAAGGATGAAAGAGAAAAATAACAATCACAGGGCTGGTGCCTTTGCAAGATGAATGTGAGGGATGTATGAAAGGATGCTTGCAATGCCTGTAATCAAACTAAATACAAAATGTCAGAGGAAAAGCTATTTGCTGCTCTACAGATAAAAAGAGTTTCTTCTTTTATTCAGGTGTGTGTAATGGCAGTAATAATAATAATTTGACACACATTATGGCAAGGACAGTTTCCATACTGTGTCTCCATTATTTTCACATCATATCTGCTGCTGATGAAAGAACTTAGCATCCTTATCCTATAGTTCCAGTTCCTGTTGACACCAGACAAAAGACAGGAAATCTGTGTTTCCCTAGCTTCCCCCTTTCTGGCTGGCGTCCCTTCACCTTGCTGCGAGCACCCCCTTGACAACGCTTCTGATGGAGTGAGAGAGGAACTGCACTTCTGGGATCCATGACCAAGATTCATTTATTGTCTCTTTGACAAGAACTGAGTAACAACAACTCCTCCATGAAACTGCCAATTTTTTTTTTTATTTTAAAGAATATTCAACTGTTGCAGGGACCTAGCCCCAAGTTTGTAACTTTTGCTTTAAGGATCTCACAGAGAGTTCAGAGATTATAGCTTCTGTTCTATTAATCGTATGGATATTTGTCATACTGATGTGGCAGACAAGTGTGTGTTCTTTATGCCCCAGTCAGGTAAAGTTTTATCTCAGATTTATGAGAAAGCCGTAGAGTAAAGATACATCCTAAATCTATTCCTCGCCTATATCTTGGCCCAGCATATGGCAGTATACTTTTAGATGGGTTAATCAGAATTCCTCAGGCATTTTAACCTGTCTAATACCAAAATCATTAATCTTGAGTCTGTAAGATACTCTGCAGATCTGTTATCACCAGGCACACATTAGCTATATGACTGCCTGCACTTAGCAAGCAACAACAGTGCATGAATTCTGTTTGCAACATTTCTTTTCCAGACATATATTCATCTCATCTGATCTATGTTTCTTGCTGAGATTTCCCGGTGCTAGGTATTTTGTTGACAATAACTGTAATATATCTACTTTTTCGGTAGGAAAATTTTAATAATTAATATTAAAATGCTAAATTATGCTAAAGACTGGGATCAAAGTTATACTTTGAAAAGCAAAATAAAGTTTTATCTTTCTGTCAATAAAACACATTTCTATAACCTACTTAATTGGAAATAAGTTATTAGACTCTTAAGTTATGGATTCATTTGCATATACCTTCCCTGTGACAAATGGGTATATGCATAGCTACATACATTTTCATAGATCTATATAAAGCATGCATGGACATGAGGGTGCAGGTGTGTAAAACTCCGGACACATTATCTAACATTTTAAGCTGAACAGAAGCAACCCTTCTACCTCAAAAATTTCTTAAAATTTGTATTCTCTAACCATTGCATCCACCTATCAACCAGTCTGCAAATATTTCACTTTCCCGCAGAACCCTTGAACGCCCTCCAACAGTGTCAGGTTTGGAACCGGCATTTCTGCCTCCCTGCTAAGCTGTGAAGTGTGCACTTTTCCTGACACAGGGCTTCCTGATCACAGGGAGCTGCTCATTGGGATCAGGAGTGGGGTAACAGCACAACGTGCTCGTAGTTGTTCATATTAAGTCGCTGTTCCCCTCCATTGATTTCAGGCTGACTTCTAAGCCAAGGAGCTGAATGAAGTAATTTTGTGACACTGCCTTAGCTGAAATTCAGCCAGACACAGGATGAAAAAAAATCAAAAGTTTCTGAGATCAGCCTAATATGCTAAGATGTGTCATTTATCTTCCTGCTGGCAGAAAGTCTATTACAACGCTGATGGGCAGGGCCAGGTCATCAGTGTTATCATGCCTCATACATCAGGCAGAGATGAGGCTGAGGAATTGTGTTTCCTGTACAGAGGGCTGGCAGGACACTGGATTGAATACAATTACCAAGGGAAAGAGTATGGTGGCCTTTACACCTCCTCTGACCCAAGACATGCTATAAGTGCACATCTCAAGACACTTTATAAAATATTGTGGCCCTTCATCACGAATAGCTTATAAATACACTTCTAGTGAATTTCAGTCATCATGAATTCTCTAGAAGTCAATGGGCTCTGCAGTATTCAGTTCCTCTGGAAGCCTTTAGCTTTCAGTGGTGTTATGTAGAAAGGGAAGGTTGGAAAACAAATGTAATTGAATTATAATTGTGCATATAAAACCACATTTACACATCCAAGTATATTCCTTTATATATTCAAACATTCTCATTGAATTTCCTTTAAGACTGTCAGTTGTTCTGCAGCCAGCTTGCCAAATTAAACCCAGGTTACAAAGAGGAAGGCAATTATCTCTATCAAAGGGAATTAAATTTAAAAAGGACTGAATCAGACACTCTTAGATTAATGTAGAAATGCAGTAAGTGTTCACAATCTTAAACAAGGACAAAGTAAAAAGAGCAGTGTTGCTATCCATCCTTCAAAACATACCTGTAAAAATTGAAAAGTGAAGCTTTTGGATTGGTGTTTTAAAACAGTTAGTATCATATAGTTGCCATCCATCAACTGCCAAACACTTTTGCAATTTAACCAATTAATGTATTGACCCTGATGAAATAGCTACCTGGAAAAAAGGATGTCCTTTCACAAAACTCTGTAACAAACCTCAGTGAAATGATTGCATAGTGCTTTGCTGAGGTGGATCACACAAAAACCAATTCAAGCATATGTGTTTTCAATGCCAAGTAATCAATTTCAATAGTTCCATTTCAAAAAGATCTGTGTTGCTAAATGCAATTTCATGATGAAATGAAAAAAATCAGGAGGGAAATCACCATGGTAATTTGACTATGCATGTAAAATACAGTACATATGTCAATGAATGATTAATTACATGCCAATATAATATAACAAATGTATGGTTAATTGCATTACTTATTGCAATCCTTGCATTCCTACAACAAATTTAAGATTCTAATTATTTTATTAAGTAAATATTTTTTCAGAATATTCCCTGACAGAAGAGGCAAATTCTTATTTTGATTATATTGTAATCAACCTAATGATATTTCCTTTACACATCATTAAGCAATAATTTATAGTGTAGTACAAAATAACCAGATTAATCCTAAGAATACCAAAACCATTTATGGTTTTTTGAACATAATGCATATTCCTGTGGCCTGAAGGCAGGAAGTGAATTTCTAGCTGATGTCTTGAACATAATTTTAAATCTGATTTTGGTTTTTACCTCCCGCTATGTTCCCCATACACCTCCTCTTCAGTGCAGAATGGCAGAATGGTTGGAATCGGAAGGGACCTCCAGAGAGCATCTGGTCCCACTTCCCTTTTGGCTGTGCCCTTTTAACAGTCACCATACAGTTCTAATCATATCTGTAGCACACTTCTAGCACCTATCAATAATTTAGCTATTTCTTATAAACTATTTAGAGATCAAGTCCCAGTACAAAATGCAGCCAAAAACACAGCCTTTTCCTGACTGGAAACGCAGCTCTGAAAGCATGGGCCCAGAGGCAGGTACAGGGCAGCTGGGTCTTGGGCTCAAGCCAAGGACAGGTGAAAGACCTTTCAACTATCCCAACATGCAGAAACACTCGACATCTGGATCTCAGAAGGATGACAGCCTGGCAGTGGAGCACATCCACTGCATGATCTAAGTAGCCTGCAGTGCAACATTAATATTTTACTGGGGAATTTAACTGAATATTATGCTTAATTGACTTTACGGACACACACTAGAGTGGTGCTTCATGTGCTCAGTTAAAATAAAGGCACTTCCTAGATTCCTAGATTGCCTAATTTGTGCATCTGATAAATTAGTTTGGCTAAAATTTTGGCTGATTTTTCCAGAATGGCCATAGAAATGTATTAACTCATTGAATTTCATTTTACATCACTAAAGAGTCCATCTGTTACACTGGCTAATTTTGAATTTCCTGCACCTGGTAAAGGAGCAGTGCTATTCGATTGTGGATGTCTTGGGGTTACACATTTTGTGCTTTCTGTGTCCCATGGCATCCCATGGCATCCAGAGACAGTGCAATGGAACACTGCTTCCCTAAAGGAAACCCTGCAGTGGGATATTCGCACCTAATTCTGATGGAATAATAGTTCCTACTTGTTCAAAATACAGTGTTTGGTTTCTTCTGATTATTATGGGTCAGTGGTTTACTCACCCTTTTAGTAGGCAAGAATTTCATTTTTTAGCAAGAGAGGAAGTCTGGCATTTGTTCAAAAATGAGCATATATTGGTACATGCAATAAAATAAGACTCCACCACCCTCAACTTCTATTCCTGTTTAATCATTCTTTCACAGAGGGAGTTCTGGAGTAGGATTAACATCCAATAACTATCGGCCAGTGAGAAAATTCACAGACAGGCTGTGCCTCAGAGCATAAACTCAGCATGTAAGATAAATCCACTGGGAATATTATTGGGTGAAGTGGTGGAGAAAGCTAAGGGTTGGAACAAACATAACATATTCCTTCAACATACCAAAAAATGAAGAACCTCCCTTTTGTTCAAAAAGATAACTGCTTTTAACAAAGGAACTCTTCAGAAAGAGCTGAAGGATTTGAGAAACATGGAATAACCGCGCCATTTTTTTCTTGACTGTGTGTCAGTCTTGAGGCTGTGATTCTTATATTTAGTTGAGCAAGAGTCTTGCATGTAACACAGCAACAGAAGAGGCAATTTAAGTCGTAGTGTTGAAAGAAACAGCTGCTATTTGCAATGATGTATTTTTGCTTTTTTTCATGTTTTAAATGTTAAGGAAAAATCTGACCATTGCAACCACACCAAAGGGATTTTTTAGACTGATGTAGCAATCAGTTGTTAATTCCTATTGCACCTTCAGTTCCTCTTGCTTTAATTTCACTCAACACTGTTTGGGGGTTAGAACTGGCTTCTTAATAAACTAACTCTGTGAATCTTTCCTACATCTACTAAGAAAACACTACTGGAGCTGCTCTGCTCTGTAAAAAATATTTAAATATTCCTAAAAAAGGAATTTAGACCCAAGCCTTCATGGTCAATATGTTAACCATTGGATCAAAGTGTCATTTTGATGCTCTCCTGATGAACAAAGATTTATAAACTTAAAAGAATCGGCACATCTTTGGCGAAAGAAAGTGAAGCCCACCTATGAATACCCAGTGGTTCAACGGCTGGGCACTGACCTGAGAGGCAAGAAACTGCACCTAGTCCTTGCTCCAGAGGCAGACAGTGCTGGGCCCTGGTAATCAGGCACATAATTGGCTCAGGACCACAAGCCCGTGGCACAAGCTCTCCATGGTCAAAATTTCAGATGGCGCTGATTTAGTGAACAGAGGGTATTTTTTTAAAAAAACCATAACATTAGTACCATCTCTTAGAAATTTAAGTCTTTTATGTCTTTTTATGTATATTTTTCAACGTATTTACTATGTAAACCAGGGGTCACCTGCCATTTGGTTCCTGGGTCTGTTACTGGTCTGCTTTTTGAGCATGAGTTAGTAATTCACTTTTTTTCAGCCAACACAATAGATATGATGCTATTTTTCACATTCATCCATTTCTGAAAGGTAAGGTACAGCTAGACCCTAAAGATGTTGTTCATAAAGTACAAACCCTTAGGGTTTTCATGAACCCTGAAGTTTCTGAAAGACATTTTGAGTAAATGAAGTAGAACATCAGCTTCAATAAACACAGAATTGCTACCAAAAAAATCTTCAGGGAGCAAATTTTTTTTATCCATTCGCTAATCTGCATGATTTTAACCACAAAAAAATAGAATACACCAAGCACCATGCCAAATTAATTTGTCTTGAACAAAATAGAAACACATTGCTTTGGGGGAAATATTCATTTAAATTGTTTCCATTGTACCTGCTACCTCAGGTGCCTCCTACATAATCCAACTTGGTATTTTTGCAATTAAGTCAAGTTCTTTAACACAGTAGCTTTCTTTCTTCTCTCCTCCTGTCAGTCAAACCATATTAAAAAATCTTCTACCCTAAGACAGGTAGCCTGCTGTAAAGTGCTCACTTTTCACTTGAAAAATAGACGTGATGTGCAACCCACTTCTTGGTACACTCTGTCATCAAGTCACCTGTGCGGCATAATCCCCACCCTGCTACGTGAGAAAGGCATCGTGTATTCAGCTGTCTATCACTTCTTTATGGTTGTTAAACCTTTGATGGAGTCAGTGAGCCAAAATAGAATGTGAAAAATAGATGATCCTTTGAAAGCTTTATGAAAGGGTACCAAGACATGCAGTGGTTTAAAGAAAAGTATAGTGTGCAAGTATGAAAGGAAGAACAGGTATCACAGAAGGGGCATGCTATTTTTGCTTTCCATAAAAATAACAACCTGCAGTTTTGGTTATACGTTAATGAAGATAACTTCTCTGCAGCTTAATGGCAAATTTCTTGTAAACTTTATGCAAATGAGTGAACTTGAAACAAGTAGACATTGTTATTCTACTAATTCATTTAGGCATTGTAATGTAAGACAGACAACTCTGCCCTTCTTATCTGAAAGAGAAAGGGAGCAAAATGCCATCTTGGCTTTTTTCAGTCAGTTATGCACATATATTCTCTATTGACCACATATATAATTTTATACATCTGTATAAATGCACCCTTTAGATCTACGTCTACAGTTATTGCATAGCTAAAAAAATACAAAAATACAAACCCAGTATCATAACAAAAACTGTTTCACTATTTAAGGGGCACAGCATGACCTTTTCATCAAAGTTGTTATTAATATGACTGAGAGAACTTTGATTTCCCAGCTGCTAAAGAAAAATCCCCAGAACATTTAATTTCTTAAACATTCAGTTAACTTTTGCCTTAATTAAGAAAAGAGATATTGTGTGCTCCTGGATTTGAGTTTCCAGATGCACGTTTTACATGGCTTTAGCCATCTTTCCCTGCAGCCTCGAGGACTGGAACATTTTCCTTCCTTATAATGAAATCTGAGACTCATTAATTTCATGACTGCAGAATTTGTCATAAATGTAGATGGGTTGTGAGGTTGCCAACAAAATCTTGAGAACTGGCCATAGTGGCACAGACCAGTGGACTCAAAGTGGGCTAATGGACCAGCTGTGGGCATCCTACATCTTCACAGGCAGACCTAGCAAAACCTTCCCTCCAGCTGATTATCCAACTTGGGTTTTATTTTGGTACCACCCCTCCAGTCAACCTATTAATCGGTGTTTGCTAACTGGAGAGCGAGTCCACAGTGGGAAGTGGGACATTGAGACATGCAGCAGCAACAGCTGTAAAAATGCTTGGCACTGATGTGTCAATCCATGGATACTTGAAATAAGGACTGAGCAGGGCATGTTCTCCTGACACTCGCCAAAGGTCGGTATTTTCAGAAGTAGTAAATGTAAGACACTAGAAAATGGAGACATTACACTTCAACTATCTGCAACTGTGTTTGGGATTCAGAGAAGATGGTATAATGAAAAGAAGCATCCTTCATCCTTCCTCTATAAAGAGCTAGTTGAAAGGAGATGTCATAGTCATGTTTTTGACTTAAATATCCTTTTATCACAAAACAAATTACACATTAATTAGTGTCCACCAAAATACAAATACCACTTTTGAGACAAGTAAAATACACAGATTTCGAAGATGATAGCTACTTTCATCTTAGTAGTAGAGTTGAAGATGACATGGAGAACCTATGAACACAAGCATGGTTAAACCTAGGAATGGCCTTTGATTATGTGTCTTGAGAATTAAGACCAAATTTCTGCAATCCAAAGTAGTAAATAGGGATGAGTGGAGATTTGCTTCAAAAACACACTTCTGATCTAACCCTGAAATGCTGGAGGAACTCTGTTTCTCTCCTTGTATAAGGTGCTCAGCAGTTTTTATCCATAACAATTAAAGGAAGTGTGCAGAGTATTAGAGAAGGAAATCAAGAGGATGCATTTATTGCCTGCCCTACTGCCTAAGTACAAGCAAGTAATAAGCAACAAGAGAAAAATAGTTTTGAAGGTGGATGACAGATTCTCTAACACATATTTTCTTGCAGTCACTATCATTACAGCATATGTTTCATTTCCTCATTTTTTGGCATACACGCTTTATTAGGAGATGTGAGCATTTTTCTTCTAAAAAGGTGTGAAGACATGCATGGACAAATTCATAATACAACTGGAGTGTCCTTTCACACTGCTATATTACGTCTGTTTGGTCATGGGTGTAATGACTTTGTTGCAAACTGTCTACAGTTTGGTGGTTAAACTGACACATCCAAAGCAGGCAGAAAAAAAAGGAAATACAGGTATTGAGCTGGAAGAGAAAGGCCCCAGTGTTATACTTTGAAGATGAGAGGAAGCAGACCATGTAACACGGGAAAATAAGAATGTGGAGGGTGTGGCACATGATACCTACTCTAGGTACAGCAGTCTCCATTCAAACAAGTAGATTTGCTTGCCATTAACAGTATATAACAGAAGTATTTCATGTTACTTTTTTTTCCCCTATTTCTCCAAACACAGTGCAGTTGATATTGTGTGGAAACACAGGCAGCTACACTCTTTCTCAAAACATTCTCTGTTCAGTGGCAATTAGTTCAGTTCTTTAATTGAAGTAATCATCCTTGATTTATCTAAATCTGAATTAAATATTCAGTCATTAAGAACACTTCCTTCCTCCAGCAATGCCTTTCTTCTTATGGAGAGCTCTTTGTCACTGGGTTTCTCCCACATCAGTCATGGCTTGCTGCTCAGCAGAAATCCTACTCTGTAGACGTAACATCAGCCAAAATATCTGATTATTTCACCTCTATCACATTTTTTTAAGATACAGAAAAAAAAAAACCAAAAGTACCTCTTTCCATGCTGCTAATATATGCATACATGCAGAAAGGAATGGGCAGTGGAGTATGAGAAACACACAGCAAATCAAAACAAAGGGATGGGTATCATGTTCTTGTCCCTTTGTTATGAGTCTGGTATGAAAGTAAGAATTATACAGTCTGAAATGCGCTTTGTGAAACTCATCACTATTTTACAATTCATAAAAATACAATTATTGCTTTAGGCTGCCAGTAGTTTTAACTCTGTATTTCTACCATCTCATACAATTAGAGAGATGGTTACAGGCTCACATGTTTAGAAGGTCCACCCACTGCCTCAAAGCCAGGATCTACTATCCTTAGGCCATTTGTTGCACATTTATGTGCTGAGTACTTCTCATGGTGGGGATTCTTCCACCTTCCCAGGCTATATACTCCAGGGCTTTGCTATCCATCTGGCACAAAGGCTTAATGTGCAAGCCAAGTCTTCTCTGTTGCAATTAAAGACCAACATGTCTTGTCCTATCCTTAGCAGAGAGAGGACTAAAACCTGTTATTAAAACCCAGTTATTCTCTTCCTATTTACTGCAGCCTCTCATACACTGAAAGATTGTTTTCACCCCCTTTCCTCTCTTTTCCCTTCCATTCAGTCACTCCTGACAAAAATACACCCTCTAAGACACCGACCCTCATTCCTCAAAGATCTTGCCTCAGCTTTGTACAACTAACTCATGTGTTTCTTAAATGTGGACATTCAGCAAGGAGTATTCTTTTTCACTAAAAGCCCAGTTTGTGCTGACTAGAGTAGGATTCTTTCACATGCTCCATAGATTATACCCTCAGCTATCCATAACCTTGCGGTTTTCGCCTTGCTCACTACATGACATTGGTGACCCATAGTTGATGCGAGAGCCAAAGTTCCAGATCTTTTCTCTAGAAAAATGCCATTTCATTAAAGCAGCAAATGAAACTGCCCTTTCACAGCAAAACTTAAAGTGATGATAAACCTAAAATGACCTCTTCTTAGACCTAAAAATTTGCACATGGAATTTCATATGCAAAACCAGAGGAAACAGTAGAAACACTTGCATGTTTTTATTGACTTTTGAATGGCAGTATTTCTGACAAACACTTGTGCTTGAAGTTTTGCTTTTACAGGACTAGAATATATGTTAAGGCCTTTTTGAAAGCACAAGTTTCAACACTGAAAATCTTGCATATCAAGTACCAAGTCACAAACTTTGGCATTTCAAAACTGATCCATAAGGAATGAAGCTGACACATGAGGAATGTATGAAGGCAGAGAGAAAAAGGCAGGGAGTTAGAAATGAATAAACGGGTTTCAGTTTGAATGAAGTTCTTACTAAAAGGAAACAAAAAATAAATATGCTGAAGGCTCAGAAAAGAATCATGTACAAGTCTTCAGCTCATCTCTCTTGTGTCAGCAGTTTTCTCTTTTGAGAGGTCTACTCATCCTGCTGCCAGAAGGGGCCTTGTAGATACTGCCAAGATGTGCAAATCACACCGAGGCACTTGAGTCGAAGCACTCTGACAGCCCCGCTGCTTCGGCAAGGGAGCTGAGCAGGGTGATGAACGAGGGGCTCTGCTCTCAACTGCAAGCACACTTTGCTTACAAGATATGTGCTGTTTACTGATCTGGGCCCAAATGAATTCCCCGTTGGCTCTCTGATGGAAATGATAACCAACTTGCAAAATTTTCTGTTGATTTTCACTTCTTTGGCTTTATCACTTTAGTGTAATCCTAGGGTCATCTCAGCAAAAAGTGTGTAGGTCAGTTCCCAGAATCTACCTCTATTGTTTCATTCACTTCTAATGCTTCTAGGAATAAAAGGCTGAAAACAAACTTCAAAGAAATTAAATAAGAAACTTAGTAGTCATTTCTTGTTAGAGAAATTTTATACCATGAAGACTCATGAAGTTATGTTTCTGCAAATGTTTAGTCATTAGAATGATAAGAGACAAGTACAGTGCTGTGTTGCAGCTAAGGAAATTTCTGCACACTATACCTCATGCACATAATTTTTTCCTCCCCTTCAATGTCAATACCAGCTAAAGGTGAGATACAATTATAGAAAAAACATGAGATGACACTTCTCTGTGTTTACAGCTAACTATATGGAAGAACTTCAGCCGCTGATAGAAACAATTCCTGAGCAATAAATTAATTAATTATATTTCAGAAAAGGAGTGTGCCTTTTTTTGATGCTTGCAGAAATGATAAATAAGTAATCCAAGGACTAAAGTCAGAAGATGACAGTTGTTTATTTGAGCAGTGACAGCAGCACTGGGAATAAAGTAAATAATTCTAATAAGACCCCTGACTGTAGAACTGCTGTCATAGTGTTCCATAAATATACCATAGCTGTAAAAATACTGAATTTATACTCTGTAAAAATTCCTTATGAATGGTCTCTTCTGCTAAAACTTTTCCCCAGCATTAGCATCACACTTTCTTATGGGCTTTACCAAGAGGCATAAAGCCCACTAATTCAGTTCGAGCATTACCAAAAATTTGGCACACTGAAGTTTGAAAATGTGGTCAATTGTCACATTTTCAGGGCTGAGCTGTGCAGAGTCTGAGACAGTGAAATCTCTGATAGCTTTAGGAAATACAGAAGAATAGAATTTGAATTTCCAGAAGAGATCCAGCTCAGGACAGGCTTTCTGGACTCACTGGGGCAGTCAAATTGCAGGAGCAAGCTGGCAGTCTGTCTTCTACAAGCCTGGGCTGCCAGGCATCCATCTGCCCCAGCTCTTCTCTGTGCCAGCTCTGCTCCCTATGTCTGTTTGTGCCAGTGGGTGGGTGTTGCAAGCTACAGCCTACAGACAGGCCCAGACACCCAAAGGCACATGGCCATGTGTGTGAAAACATGTAGCTTGTGATTAAACCTGTCTGTAGTTGAAATAAAGGCAATGGCCAGACCACCAAGGATAAGTAAATTTCCATGGATCTCACCAAATTCAGTGCAACTGACCACAATGTGAAGCTGTGAGGTCGCAGGTGCTGAGACTTGATGGTAAGGAGAAGATAAGTTAGCAGCTTAATGGGTCTGCCTTCTTCCCAGTTACATCAGGAAGTGTCTTTAATGGTCTTTAATAACCAAGGCTTCTGCTGTAGGTAATCATGGAGGCGGCTTTTGAAGAACAATGTCAATCTAGCACCGCTCTGAAAATTGAGGACAGATGCTAAAGCTTTAAGGTGTCTTCTTAATCCACTGAAGAAAGAAGGAAAACTCCTAAGTAGTTTCTAGCCAAGGCGCAAATATTAAATCATTAAAGGTCTGCGTTACAAGGTTTTACGTATTATTAGTTTGTAGCAGCTCTGGGCACATAAGACCATATTGTGTACTGTATTGTTGTTTAAATACACATCTTCTTTATCGTGTCCATCTGATTCTTCTTCTAGATCCATAATAATAGTAGTAATAAAAGTAATAATAATAGTAAAATTAATTCTTACATCATTATTAGAAAGAGGATGAGCAGCCTATCCATTTGGGATCAAGACATGAATAGTCATGGGAGAGTTTATAAAACATTTCCTGGTGTTATTACACCCACTGAAGCTCCAAGGAAAATTATCATCAATATTTTTTACTGAACACTTATCAGTTGCCTTGAGGACTTCACTGTTTAAATTTTTTAACTACAAAATTACAAATAATTGAAGATCAAAAGAATTGTATTAGCATGTAAATTTTGTCTTTCTGATCAAATTAATAATAGCAAAGATAATTGTCCTGCTTATGAAAGAAAGATAATTGACCTGCTTATTAAAGATAATTTCCTCTGAAGAAGAACAGCTAATGCTATATTTATTAAATAGGGAGAGTAAGTGCACATAAGGATTAGTACTGTAATAAGCCATATATAAAATAGTTTTGTGAGAAAGTCATGTAAACATGTTCTGTTCATTTGTAAGATTTCATTTTTAAGATTTCCAGATTTTTGTAATTGATGAAACTAGAATGCATATTTGTATAATAGTTTGAGCATATTTATTGGATCTTTCACATTTGTACAATATTTTTATTTAATAATAATAATCTTTAATAATTTGTTTTAAAATCTGAGTTGTGTCTTCATCAAGGAAGTTCAATTATCTTCCACTTTATCATCTATTACCTTGCTGAAAAGAAGGAAAACTGGTTCTTTTGAAAAAGACCTTAGTAGGTCAGGAAATTCATCCCATAGCCTAAAACCACAGTAACAAAAAAAGAAAAAACATTTACTGGTGAGCACCTTGGAAAAAAAAAGCCTATTATTCTAATGAAAAGGAAGAAAAAATTAGCAAGTGTCTGTTCTTCCAAAGCTCATTTCCAACCTTGCCAAGCTCGCCATCCCCACTGTAACCCTCTGACCACACATAGCAGGCAGAGCTGCTAGGGAGAGTGGCAGTGTAAAATGAGGATAAATGGCTGACATGCAGCCATTTGTGCAATATTGGAAAGTGTTTCCTTCCAGCAACCATTTACAAAGTACAGGGCTGGAAATGGGCAGAAAGTATGCACTTTTGGGAGAAGAGGAATTTTATAAAGTGCTGCCACGCAGCTAAGGGCAAAGAGAGCACCTGGTGCTAGGTCTAAAAGGGAGTTAATAGGACAGTCACCATCTTGCTCACAGCAGGACATGATCATGCAGCTAAAAAACACAAATTCTGAGGGCTTAAGATGGAGTTGTGTCTGTGGGGACCTTGGCACTGTGCCTGGCCTGTAAGTACGAGCGAGGATAAGCTGTGTCTCAGTCCTTAGCTCCTGCACTCAGGCCTCCTTCAACAGCACAGACCTCGGCTGGTTTCTGTCAGCCTGTCTACACCGACAAAAGCACATCCTTCCAAGGCCAGCGGGCAGAGCTCCTGGAGTGCAGCCATTTGGCTGTGCAGGTGTACAACTGCACACAGTCAGGGTATCTTCCAGCAGGAAGCACAGGCCCCTGTTAATGGAGCCCAAGTGGCTCCTGAAGGAGAGCTCCGTCTGTAGTGAAGCTCATGCATGGCTCCTTGCACCTTAAGCTGGAGGTGTCTTGCCCCACCGGTCTGTTTAGGGGTTTTCTAAAATGGATTCTCCAGACGTGGCATGCCCTGCCACGTAAGGTGCAGACAGCAGAAGGGAACTGCTGAGCACACTGCTTTTCCTGGTTTCCCAGAGTCCTGTGACTCTGTCATTCTCTCAGCCCAGCACAGCGCAGCTCACCAGGAGAGGAAAGGACAAGACCGTACCTGCAGTTTCCTGGTGTCTCATTCCAGCCTTTTAACCCTGTGTCCAAATATCTCCCTGAATTACTTCAAATATAATCTCGTTTACCTTCACAAAACCGTTCTTATCTTGTTCTCATCCAACCTCACGTTCCTCATTTGGTGCTGGGCTGCTGGCTGCTACCTCTGAGCAGCCCCAGCACAATCCCATCTCCAACATCTCCTGCTACACTTCAATAAAAGCATTTTCACGCCTTTCCCCATGCTGCTTCTCTCTCTAGGAAGGCCACAGACACAGCTGTGCCATTCTTCCCCTTTAACTCCCTATTTAAATTTTTTATTTGTCTAGAAGCTAACAAAGCAATTAGCCACAGTTATGCTACAGGCATGCTGGTGGCTGTCAGGATGGCTGATCTGATAACATTTTAACTTACATAATTTTCCCCTTTTTTCCATCCTCTCTCTCCCTCAAGCACATCATGCACTGTCAGCTGTTGTAGATTTCAAGAATAAGCCATTTTTTTAAGTCCAATTTTCTTTAGGTTTTGTTCTGTGCCTAGCACAGTCAGGCCTCTAGTGGCAACCCGCTCTCCTTTACTACTCAAATACAAATTATTCTACTTGGAGAAACGTTAAAAATATGCCTAATACTGAAATAATTCATTCCTTCACAGTAGCAAGTAATTAGCAGATCTCCTTCTCCTTTCAGATTAGTTATATTATTTCTCAGGGGCCTGATAAGAGATGTTGATGAGGTACAGAAGAAGGTAAACCTGTCAGTATTTAACCCACACAACAACATTCTAAGGGAGACTTGTCAGAGCACCAAATATTTCTGTGTTGTGGGAATTTAATTATGTCTTGCCTGCTTCATGGGAACAGTAACCTAGATACAGAGCACGACACTGATAAACATAACTCAATATTTGGCATGTTCTGAACAACTGTATTTCAGAGGAAATTATTTGAATTCGTTTTTATAGATCATAAGCCTGAAACTAAATTACAGCCACGAATTTTGGCTCAGCAGAGTTCTCTGAACTGTAACAGCAAAGTCTGAGATAAGGTCTGGGGTTTTTAGCCTTCCAGAAAATAGAATGAAACTTCCCTTTCTTCTTATAACATCAACCTGACCACTGTGTATTTCACCCTATAGTAACATTTTTAATTATAAATGTTATTTTTCCATAGAGTTGGACTAAGTGAAAAAGTGCTCCAGGTTTAAAGGAATTGCTATAGTTTGGGAGCAAATGAGAAACAGTTTTGTTCAGTTATTTTATTCATGTACAAGAAAAAGAGCAGATTAAGACTGATTTAATGGGAATATGTCCACTTTATAAAACATTAAATGTGACTGCTTCACACTTTGTTTCCAACCACTCGAGATTTTCTGATGAACATTAAACTTCAATTTTCGTGAGCAAATACAACTGGTAACGCTAATTGTAGAAAGCATAACTTCCTTTTTTTTCGTCATCCTTACAACGAAAATATCTTCAAGCCTATCTGATTGATAAATGAATAATGAATTTAGCTCACTGTGATTCAGCAGAGGAAAACACACAATGTGAAAATCTCAAAAGTAGTACTAAATTTTCAGATCAAACATAACCATAACTCTTTCCCACCTATAGATGCTGTAGATTAGCACTTGAGTCACATACTAATCTTGAGTATTTACAACTTCACAAGCAAAATAGTAAAAGCATGACCTAGATTTGAAATTGTTGTTTTTATCAATCATCTCTTATTCTCATGCAGAATTACAGCACCACAGGAAAAAAGGGACTACACCACAGAGGCACAAACTTGTGCAGAAATCAGTGCTGCTTTGCTTAAAATTTTTGATAGTATCACAAAAAATTCCCACATATTTCAGTCTGACACAATCTTGTATTTTAATTTCTAAATGCTTGTGGATTTCTGCATACCACTGTACAAATAAAACCCACTTTATTCTTAAATGATAACTAAATTATTTTAAAACTTAACACATTTCCTGGATCAATTTCCTAATTTCAGCTGAGCTGCACTCAACACTAAGCTTGCAAGGAAACAGAGAAGAAAAATTATTTTTGCTGTCTTCACCTTCACTGTGTCTCTGACAGTTGCAAGAGTGTCTTTGAGAGCTCGTTCATTTCAAGGTGCTTCAGATTTCATCTGTAACATCTTTGTTTATCTCCATCAATTATACACTTTTCAGGCTGACTAAAAAAAATTCAAAGAAAAACTTTGTTGCACTCTATTAATGAGTTTTCAGCATATCTGATACAAGTTATGTACTGATAAAAGCTATATAATCATGCAATTAATTATTCTCTTTTCTTTCATAAATGATGCATAAAGTTTTGTTACCAAGAGAAAGTGATAGTCCTCTATTCACTGAGACATTAAAACTATTAGGCATTTAGGTGAGAAAATGTGTACTTGATCAGGATTACCACTTGAACTTACAAAATACAAGATATTCAAATAGCTGGTATCACTACAACTCATCTGCAGTTCTTTTCTTGTATGATCAAGCCCAAAATAATGCTATTTTTAACTTTATATTTCTGGCCTTTATTGCTGTATTATATTCCTGAAGAGGTAGTACACCCTGTTTAGTTTTACAATGAAATTGTACATAGTCACTTGTCATATTTCTCAGCATTTTTGCTCTGTTTCACATGACAGCTCTTAAGACTGCCAGACTTACACTTGGGAGAGAGTGGTGAGTGAAGGCTGAAACTTCTTGGAGGTGGTTACCCTGTGACACCCAGACTGCAAAGACAAGGTGGCTCTAGTATAAGAAGGCAAGGTAGAAAGCTGTGCATGCCAGTGAGACTGCAAAGTTGTAATGTAGGCTAGAAATCAATTCTTGTGCTGATATTTACTCGCAGAATTTCACCCTCTGTTAAAGAATCCTTCATTTTAGTGCTTTACTACTTTGACACCACATTCGATGAGTTCTTCTGTATCCTTGTCCTAGTGCCTTGCTTAAGGAACCTAAAAAAAAAAAACAAACAAAACAGCTGGAAAGAAAAATAACAGCCCAGAGTCCTTCCATGAGCACAGAAGTACACTTTATTTTCTACTTCACAAGACAGTGCATTGCTTTTGCATGCAGCAGAATCTCATTCTTTTGTACTTCATTATTCATGTGTTGAGTAAGCCACACAACACATACAGAAGTTCTTCCCGCATCCAGTAAAAAAATCTCAAGGGCAGATGCTAATGGGATGCTTTAATTTCAGTAAATCATTGGTTTTACAGAAAGAAAAGTTATGGCTTTCACTTGTCTGCTAATAATTAATATTAATATTAAAACTGAATTGCCACCATTAATTAAAGCTAAGTCCCAGATTCCCCTGTATTTCAAGATAGCTATACTGTTATATTCCTCAAGAATGCACTTTCTTTTCAGAGAAGCAAGAGTCATAATTCTGCCAAATAAATTTCTTCACCTTCCATGGGGAAGTATGTAAACAGTGAAATGGAAAATGTTATATAAAAAGGAATGAATCAGCCAGAAAGAACATTTTTTAAAAAATTCATCAGCATGAAATTATACTAATTTGGAATCTAATCAAGTCTGTGCTACGAGCAGAACTAAGGGTCAAAACAGTATCTCCTTCAAGATGGATGTATTTGGGGTGTTTTCAGTTTAAATAATTCATTCCATTCAAAAGTCCAAGGCCAACAACTTTTCTGAGTAATAACTAAGCAGAAACAAATCATATATTGCAGAAACAACATTTAATCAAAGATATAAACATTTATCCAGATATTTAACTCAGGTTGCAGAGAACTGTTTTGTGTTTGCTTTCGTTAACTCATTTCAAACTCAGAGCACCCTTAGCCTGGACTAAAAATGCCAAATTGAAAATTAAACTAACATTACAGAAAGTAACAGATGGGAAAAGGAGAGGTTTAAACACCAAGCTAAATGCCACTGCTGGAAATCAAGCACCACCAGAAAAAACAAAAAGCAATTTATTTAAAGGACAAAGTCCAGCAACTGAATGGCAAGAAACTCATAAATCCTTCAGTACAACATTAAAAATTGAAACGTCTACTTTACTATAATTATTACAAACATCCAGGTTTAGTGCCAGTCATTCTTTTTATGCATAAGTCCATCTTTCTAATCAACACAGAAACAGCCCTGCAGATGTGGTATCCTCTCCAAAGGTTTTGTGCCATTTGAAATCTTGCAGAATTTTGATATACTTGGGTTTATTTGTAAATGAATATTCTGGCTGTTCCTTTTCCTCCAACTTCTCTCTGTGGCCATGCTTTCATATAGGAGGTTTAGTGTCAAATTAAGGTCAAATTTCTAGTCTTACAACAAAGCCAAAGGTGGACATTTTGACTTATATTTATCAGTTACAATATAATAAAATAAAATTAAAAGTAAAGTGCAAAACATAAATTATAATCTTGCCTACAACTGGCTAAATAGGGGAACATGAACTGGAAAAGCTGCATGGAGGAAATAAAAGGAAACCTGGTGATTCAGAGTGAGCCTAATTCATCACAGTCATGTGCGGAATTCTGCAGTTCGAGCATTTAATTAGGACTCTTGTCCTCAGGAAAACAAATTGAAAAATATACTTAAGCCAATCCTTCAGTAGACAGGAAAATAAATGTAAAAATATCTTTAAATTTTTTAATATTCAACTTTTATATATAATTTAGTAGGGCAAATAAGGCAATTTGCATTGAAATTTTGTTACACATAATAATTTTTTAAAAGTATTGTCGTTAATTAACATTGTCGAATGAATTTATGATGTAGTTAGATGCCACCAGCCAGCTTCCTATCTTATTGGAATTTCTTTGAACATATCAAAATTAAAATATAAAACACAACTGGGATGATAAACCTTCAAAGGCTTCTCTTATTCTGGAACATATAAGGAAAAGTACCAGAAAAACCCAACATCACCAAAATTCATTCAATACCTTTTGCTCCAACCAAAGAAGGATGAGACTATTCTGGAAAAAAAATAGCTGCTTTGGGTTTTTTATTTCAAAGAAGGATTAATTTGAAATTGTCCTTGTTTAAACCTATTTGTTTAAACCTATTTGCCTAAACCAAACTAAATACCTTTTCAGCTGTCCTAAAAATCTCAAGCCCCTCTTCAAATCCTTTCACTGTCTTTCTTTCATCCACTGCATTTTATTTTATCTCTGTGGATGAAATCCTATCCCTTATACACACACATCCAAGTGCTCTCTTCAGTGTCAGGAGTCCACCTTAAACTCAGTCTGGGTGGTTTAATCCTTTCCACAGAACATTTACTACCGATATATAAATCCTGCTTATGTCCTTCTCTTACTCTACATGTGCTGGCCATACTCATCCCTTTCTTTCCAGTTTATTATTTCTCTTAAAAAAAACTATCCTTCAATTCTCTCCAAAGAAATGCTAATCTAATAAAACAGTGAAGGTTTATAATAATCACTTTTACTAGAATCACAATTGTTTAGATGGTTACACCTACTCTTTACAGCTCTTTAGTCCACAAAACTCCTAAGAGCCATGACTCAGACAGGAGCAATTGGTTGCATTTCTCATGCTTTGAGATAGCCTTGGGTACTGCTGATCCAGTCATCCATCAGAGGTCCCAATTCCTGTTGGCATCAGCCACAACTTCCTGACCCTGCACAGTGGATTTACATCAAAGGATCATCTCTAAATTGATGCTTCATACTTTCTATAGCAGAAACTTGCTGAACCTTTTGACATGGAAAACAGATGCTGGACCTCACTGAAAACAGTTATTTTAGGAACAATGTGTTCATACATTCCCACGCTCCAAATAATTGGTAAGTCTGTCAGAAGTCTTCAGACATCAGTCTGACAGGCACATGCTTCTTTGTCAATGTACATGAATTTTCCTTACTGCCACGCTTCAATTTATTCATGTGGCATGCAAGGTGCATCAACACTGGCTGCTCTCTACTGATCACAACATTAACAAGGCTCTTTCCAGATTGATCCAAAGAGTTGAAGCTGAGCAGCAATTCCATTTATGCAGTGAACCAATTTCTGTCTAGTTATCTGTCCTCAGGTCTGCCACCACTGTTCCAGGTACAACCAGTTGCACGCAGGCAAATGTGCTCAACATCATGTCTTGCCTGATGCCAATACTGGTTCCTTGAGGCAAAGTACCATATCAATTAATCTATTTATTTTAGCAGATGGATAGTGTACTAGTCTATCTTAGTATTCAAAGCAATCTGAGTTTGCCTGCTTCACAGTTAACTCAGAAATTGTGTGCTGGTGGGTGATTTATTCTTGCATGTGACTGAATAACCTAACCCTTCATTTGAAAGATGTTTTAGGCTGTTAATAGGGAATATATTTCCTATATCATCAGAAATAACACCTTTCTTTCTCCTTCATACTCAGGCTTCAGCTTACAGTGCATTGTGTTTCTTGATTGCATCTTTTGTATCTTGGTCTTTGTGAGACTTCACAGACAAAAATGCTCTTGCTGTGAGGTGAGTCGCTGTTCAATTACTAAAGAACAGTTTTGCTAAATAATATAAGCATTTCTTGCTGCATAGCATTTTTTATTCAATAGTTAAAGTCTACATCAAAACATCACAATCCTTTGTGTTATATTTGTTCTTCTCGAATTCAGTGCACATTAGTAACCCTTTCAGTGACAAATACTTTCCACAGCCACAGACTCTTTGCTTGCACTGGCTGAGATTCTGCTGCCTTTCCTTGTGAGAACACTGTAGGTAGTGTAGCAGCATGCAGCACGTAGCACCTACTCAGCTTTCTAGAGGACCTTTATTCTTTCAAGGGTTTGCAGGTTTTCCTCCAAAGCTACATCTCATATCCAATATCCCTTGGGAAGCTGCTGCAGTAACTCCCAGAAGTTTTTCCCTTGGTGGAGTCCTTGGTGTCCACTTTGTTTCACAGTGTGGTCTCTAAAAGATATTCATTGCACTATCCATGACATTGAATGTGGTTCAGTTTAAAACAAATTGTTGTAACAACCAAATTGGAATGTAGTCAGCATTTAAAGGAGGGGGGGGAAAAACCCAAGCAACCCAAACCCATTCCCCTTCATTCCTTTACACCCCCTCCCAAAAGCAAAACCAAAAAAAAACCCCAAATAACCAAAACCAAAACAACAACAACAACAAACCTGTAAGAAGATGTGTAGATACGTGGTGTATCTATGCCAGGAGTGGGTGGCAGGTGAAGATGGCGGGAAAATGAAAAGTGGTAGATGGCTTGGATGAGGAAGTCCATATTCATTTATTGAATGAAAGTCCTTGCAGCTGAACAAGGTCTGTCCTTGAAAGTATTTCTGTGTCCAGAAAATACGAGGAAAATACATCTGTCTGTGCTATTCTGGTCCCCACACTGACCTTCTAAAATGAGATTTTCAAAATACCACACTTCTAAATGAGAATAAGATGTAGCAGCATAAAAAGGCTTCCTCTGTGACAGAGGGAGAAATGCAATGCGTAAGAATTTACAAGTGCAAATTGGCAGTTTAAAATAAAATATAGAACATATATTTGGATTTCTAGCACAGGAAAGGTTAAAACCCAAAATATCACCAAGTTTTTCTAACAAATAATTTTTATTTGCTACTCAGAGTGCCTTTTAGGAATTCTTCAGAACTGTCAGAGATAAACAGTTATCTCCATTGGCAAGTACCTTGCAAACTTATATTCACTATAATCTGTTATCCAAATGACATCTACTTTCCATTTTTGTCAAGTACCCAGATTGGCAAATTCCATAAAGATCAAGGAGGCAGGCAATGTTTAAGACTATGTTGTTTCTGTGTGTGCACATATTTTCCTATTTGGCCCCAACAGATTTCCTACAAATCTCAATCTTAAACCATTTCTGTTAATGAACCATAGGGTGAAACTCTATGATCTTACTACTATGAAGCAACAAACCCGGTCTGGCACGGTGAATCATAATGCTTAGCATCTGAAGAGATAACTCTAAAAAGAGAGATGTAAAAGTCAGAATCACATTTACAGACATTTGCCCCTCCTCCTTCTCCAACTGCACCAAGTGTGAAATGATTTAAAGTCAAATCCTCACCAGGCAAAGCAGTGTATGCTCAGTGCAGCATGAAACCACCATCCCTATTATCACAGAACCCACTTAGAGTGAAAAAATGAAAAATTTCAGTAAGCACAGCTTTACCAGAAAAATAACAACTAATTCTAAGAACATTCATGGCTGAGTGATGCTGCTATAAAGATGGTAACGATGCCTCAACAGAAGCAATGCCTCCTTGGATCAGTTCATTGTCTCCCTCATCTGTTACTTCAAGTATCTCATTATTTACTGTCAAATATTACCAGTTCTTTTCAGCCAACTAAAAATTAAGACTAGTTCTTGTAACCAGTAAATACACTTACAAATAAAAAGTTTACTAATAAAACTCTTACAGATGTGAAAGTCATCATTATTCTGAGGTTTTACAAAGGAACCACTTTTGCTAATTGATTTTTACTGTACTCTTAGCTGTAATGGATTCACTGGCGCTTTTTTTCCTTCTGTGAACTCTTTGCTCTCAATTCTTCTGTGTTTCGTGGGATCTGTGTGGATGTGAAGAGCATGCACAGCCCCTGGCCGAGTGCTAACATACGCTAGCAGTATGCATGAAGGAAGCAATGAACTGTGCCCACCAGCTTCCCCAGAGTCTGCTGCAGCAGTCATCTTTTTCTTATGCCAGCAGAAAAAGGTGTTTTGGGCAGAGTAATAAATACTTTAGTTTTGTGACTTAGGACTGAAACATGCTTTATGAAGAGCTTGGTCCATGTTTAAGATTTATATTCCCCTTTTTTTCGGCTCCAAATTTTCTGAAACTTTGGGGTTTGAGAACAAAATTCAGCTCCCCTCCTGATCTGATATTAATTATTCATAATTGGTTGGAGTGCTCTAGAGAGGAGCCTGGGCATTGTTGCACCTCTGTCTATGCCAAGAGCTGAGGAGAGGGGTTCTGGCTCTGACATTTCCTGGCAAAAGATGATGAACATCTGCCTGCTCCACCACCAATTTGAAATGTGCTGGAACATCTTGTCTGTGTCCTTCCCCAAACTGTTGGCTTACCACCTCACAGACATCAGCATTGGGATACCCAGCTGCTGTGCCATCTTGGGCCCCCAAGAGGACTGACACACACCCCCAAGCTTAGGATCTTCATTTACACTCTCCAAGACCCATGCACTGCTTTCAGACCTGTGGATTAGCATCTCTGACTTATACGAGGAAATAAAGGAATGATGAAGCTCAGACTCTGCAAACCCAAGATGCCCAGTGAAGGTACCAGGATGTTTCAAAGGATCTGCTTCTTTAAATCCTTTCCTGTCTTGCTATGATCAACATCTTATGGCAAGAATGAGCAGCAGTAATATCCTCATTTCAATGGCTACTCATTCAGGGGAATGGCCTTGTTAACAATTTATTTTTGCAACAATATGTAAGATAATTGGAATAAAGAAGCAGTGTAATTGTAAGAAAAAAAGTGGTGTGATGCTTCCATGATTAAATAAGGCCATATGATTTGAGTTAATCCATTCTCCCTAGAACACTTTTTCAAAGCTAATAGATTAATTTACATGTCCAGAAGTTTATTTTTCCTTATATGATCAGTGGATGCTGGTGGTTTTATTTGATTGTTAGCTTTATAAGTGAGAATTCAGGATATTTAAATAAAACATGACATTTTATCTAGGAGAAGAATGATTTTACTTTAAAGATTAACCTGAAACGCTTTTCTACTCTTTCATTTTCATGGAGGGGTCAGAGAGTCAGGCTCATTTATAAAATAATCCTGGACAAAAGAGGAATCCCAGAGGTTTAGTTCAGTCTTTCCTTAACATCACTGGTAGTTGGACCAAGCCCTGCCCTAGATGAGCCATGGAAGCAGACCTTCCTTACATTCTTGTGCCTCCAACAAAAGCCTTAATACGAGAGAAACAGCATCAGAGTATCACAGCAGTGACTTGAGCACAGAAAAATCCTGGATGCAGCTGGAGATATGTATAAGCACAAAAGATACAATATAAATTAGTGACTGTTGTGCAAAGCACCTACAGGGGACTTGTCTTTCAGTGAATGCTGTTTCTGTGGGCTCATGAAGTGATATTCATCAAATGTTCTGAAGGCTATGAAAGGGCCAAAATTTTTCCTGTTGTTTTATCTTGCTTTCACACAATTAATTACAGCCTACCTCTTAGAGTGTTGGAGTGGCAGCAGCTCCCGTGGGAAGCCAACCTCGACTGGTTGAATAAGTGCCTTCCCAGACTCTGGCAAAGTGGAAGCAAATTGTGTCTACAGCAAAAGTGCCTTCTGACATACCAGCCACCTTCAGGCAGAAGAATTTTGCCTGCTTCCTCCTCCTGTGAAGTGTCAGGCTGCCCCTTCAGAAAATGTGGGTCGTAATCAAGGCAAAGCCTAAGCAGAAATTGTCCTGTGCTGAGTCAATACCACTCCACTCGGGAATCCTTGTAGCCCCCCAGCTGCAGCGCTGGCTCTGCGAGGATGAGAGGGATAACAAGACCTGCAATCTCCACCTCCCTGCAGCGCTGCAGTTTGCGGGGCTGGATGGCACTGGGCAGCCGTGGGGCACAGGTGACACAAGTGTGGGTGTCCCTGTACGTCACCTCAAGGGCTTCTCGCAAGGCTGGCACGAGAGGCTGCCCAGACTCTGATTCCCCTTATGGGCTCAGCTGCCTGGTCTCACAGGGGAGAGGAATGCAGCCAGGGCAGTAAAATGACTTATGCTCACATGGTAGTGCTGCTAATAATATCTGAACATGTGTGTATGATTTTCAAGAGAAAAAGGAGAGAGAGCCTTTAGAGGCCAGAAATATTTTACAGATACTGCTAATTTCCTTCAGAGTTACACAGTAATCACCATACCTTTTTTATTGCTTTGAAGGCACTTATCTTAATATCACTAATTCTTGTATAATGATTTTTTTATTGAAAAAGTGTTTGTCTAAGTGAGAATCAACACCATATATTAGTAAACACTAAGACTACTCAACTTTTAATTAAAATACTGCATTGATTAAATTAACTCATTGATTTTTTATCCTCAGTGTTTGCATCTAGAAATCTTGGCCCTCTTTGTCGTTATATTTTTAACCAATTACTAAACCACATATGTGCATATGTATACATGTATTCTTACATGTAACAAATTATTAGAATTGCTGCAATTAACAGTCTACAGTGATGGCCCACACAAAGGAAACAAACATCAGTTCCACATCATAAAAGCAGTCACTTAAAATAACATGATAAACAAAGGACAGGTCACCTGCTGACCAAATTAACCACCTCAGAATGATCAGTGCAGACAAACCAGTGACATAAACTATCCCTAAAGCAGTCTTAGGAGAAGTCAGACAAGCCAGAGCAAAAGCCATTCCTTTGAAACATTTCATAAATATCAACGCTCCACTCTCCTAAGAAAAAGAAACAAACAAGAAGACAGCAACAACTGGCTGAACACTGTGTTTTCTAGAAGCAGCTTAATTGTATCAGATTTGGATTAATGTCATGAATAACAACACTGACAGTATAAATCATTGCTAGAGTTTCTTTCGTGCATTTTACATCAAGAATAAGCTTTCTAACATTAACCTCGGTGAGAGCTTGCTGCTGAAATCCATCTTCCTACTTAAAAAAATGTGAAGTCAGGTGTGAGAAGAGGAAAATAAAATGCTTGAGATACCCTCGTGTTTCCCCTGGTGGAGAAATGCATTACAGACCCCAGTGGCAGGCAATTTCTGCCTGAGGATTTTTACTGACAGCCAGTGCATTTATTGATTACCACCACGTGAAGCTCAACAAAAGACCTAATAGCAGACTACTCAACACGTAGCCTGGGGATATATCTGGATGCTTAAAAATCTAGTACAGGAGATTGGAAAGGATTTGTCAGGGCTCTTGGCTGCTTCTGGTGCCGTGGGACCAAGTTCTGCCGTGGTGGCAATGCCTGGCCCTGCCTGCCCCTTCCTGGCTTGACCGTGTTGCTGCCCTCACCTCCAAGCTTGCCTCCCCCTGGGGAGGAGCCTGACTCTCGCTGCTCCCCTACAGAGTGGTGTAGGAGACAATTTTAAAACATCTCTTTTAAATGTCAAAGCACTTTCCCCAGCTGAACATGTTACATGATAATGGGTTATTTCTTGGCCCTTGGTTCAAGGCCAGACAGCACATTTTATGCTAAGTGTGGGAAAAGGAGACAGAATTCTTTTTCCTGCCTTTTTTCCATTCTGTTTTGTTCTGTAAACAAAGCGATTACGGTCATGCACCAAAAAAGACTTTCCAGCTGTGGAAAGTCCCACAGGAGAAATTTTGAGGAAAAAACTGCCTCTAGAGTATTCTGCTAGAGGGTTGATCTCTGCTCAGTGCACTGCCAATGCAGATAACTGACCCTCCGTGAAAAGCACTACAGCACTGAACTGCAGATGTGACAGCTAGAAGGATATAACAACATCTGTGACATTCACATGCCATCAAAAAACTGACCCTCAGGAACCTCACCTGTCCCTGTGTCTCCAGTGGAAACATGATACNAGTCAATTCAAAACCTCCCCCTAGGCCCATAGGCCAGGTAGAACTGCCCATCTTTCCAGAGACAGTTTCAATAACATCCAAACCTTATCTTTATTTATAGAACACAGGGAGAAGAAGAGAAAAATTCCCATGGGAAAGAATCTGTGCTACCACAATGATACCACTCCTCAAGGTATATCTCAAGGAGGTCCAAATATAAGAGGAAAAAACATGTGGTGCTAAAATGGTAGAAAAGTCCTGAAGACATTTCCAGGAAATCCATTAAGTGCTCAGATGTGTTAGGCTTCTGACAGCAGCTAGCCGCATCCAGGTGAAATAGAACTGCAGCTGCCAGAATATCAGGACTGTGTGATTTACGAAATGATCTCTGGGATGTCCCAGCCTTGTACTCAATGTTGGTTCCCTTTCTATCTCCTGGCCAAAGAGCAGTGCTCAGAGCAACATGTGATGTGCTTTTCTGAAGGCTTCTTATCAGGGCACCAGGTCAACTCTTAATTAGGATGCCTTCAGTAGGATTTGCCCAAAGCCTCAGTCAAAATATCTCAGCACTGCTCTCAGTAACGATTAGAGATATTGAGAGGTTTTTAATGCATGTAGATATATGCACAAATACAGATACTTCATCCAGATTTCTGGTGCCTTTATCTTTGGTATAGATTGCAAGACCTTGTAATAGTATTAGATAGGAGTAATTTGCTACTCAATTCTTCACCTTATACCTGCACCCATGTCCCTAATCCATGGGACCAGCCATGGACAGCACTACAAGTTACAAATCAGTCAACAAATTCTAGCAGCTCCCATTCCTTCCAAAAACCCAGTTTGGCAGAATCATGTTTTCTTCTTCCTCTCCAACTGTGCAATTCACACACACTCCCGGACTTGCCTTCCCTCAAAACCTCCTGATGTGAAGGCTGGATTCAGTCCAGAAGCAATAGGACAAGAAAGAGTTGCTGACCAAAGTGCAATTTTACTCCAATTTTTCCACATCCCACAGGAGATGAGACTATGTGTCCTCTCCTCTTATTCAGTGACAGACAGTGCTAGAGGCAGTGGGATACCAGCAAGAGGAGAAGAAAGGCAGGGAAGGGCAATGGTGCAACCAGGACTGATGCAATGAAGCATCTTAGCTCCCACCTTTCATTTCTGGCTCCAGACACAGCTTCAAAACATCTGAGGCAGCAGGAAAAATTCAGTCCAGCAGTAATTTGCAAGGGAAATACAATTAGTGCATTAAGATTATTTCACTAAATGATTTCTTCTGCTCCATCACAATAGTGCCTTCCCTGACTCCTGCTAAAAAGGACTGTAAACTCCACAGGGGACAGGCTGAAAAACACCTCTAAGCGTTACTTGATGGCTGGTTTTCTGCACAGAAGCTCTGCTGGAGTCCCGTGCCTTTGAGTAAAGCATGTGCACTGCTACCACACATTTAACCTTTCAGAAATGCTGTGGAGAAGGAAGGGCTGCCACTAGGATGTCTGATATGCAAGCACTTTTCTGCATCCCAGGGATACAGAGGACATTTTTTGTTGGTTTTTTTCTCCTTTTTGTTTTTTCCCAAACCAAATTGCAGTGTATTTTTAACTCCTTTGTTTTGAGCTGGCAGTATGAGCACTTCTTAGTTTACCTAACTTTGACATCTAGTGCCTAAGTCCACATCACTTATTAACAGCAACAAAAGCCTAAGGCAACCTTAGAGACTAAGACATTTAACAAAGAGAATATTACATCAAATCTGCGTTGTCTTGCACAACAATCTTGCGCATCAAATCTCTGTTGTCTTAAGGTAAGTTTGTTCCTGAGTTCCCTCCACAGTTACACCACTGGCTTTCTAGAAGCAGTACCAATTTCAAAGAATTAAAATATGTCTAGTGGAAAGAAAGTTTCAAACTTTGTATGGGAGTTCTAAACTTGTTAAGGGAATGTTTTAGAAGTGACTATGTTCTTAAAAAGAACATAATTCTATTCTAGTGAGACCCCCACCTGGAGCACTGCATCCATCTCCGGGGTCCCCAGCACAGGAAGGACACCAGCCTGTTGGAGCCAGTCCACAAGAGGCCACCATTTTGGTTAGAGGTATGGAGCGTCTCTCCTGTGAGCAAAAGCTGGGAGAATTGGCATTGTTCAGCCTGGAAAAGAGGAGGCTTGGGGTGATCTAACTGCAGCCTTCCAGCACCTGAAGGGAGCCGAGGAGAAAGATGGAGACAGACTATTTACAAGGGCCTGTAGTGACAGGACAAGGGGGAATGGCTTTAAACTGCAAGAGGGTGGGCTTAGATTAGATATTGGGAAGAAATTCTTTACTGTGAGGGTGGTAAGATATTGGAACAGGTTGCCCAGAGAGAGAAGTTGTGGGTGCTCCATCCTTGGCAGTGTTCAAGGCCAGGTTGGATGGGGTTCTGAGCAACCTGGCCTAGTGAAAGGTGTCCTTGCCTACGGCCAAGGGATTGGAACTAGAGATCTTTGAGGTCTGTTCCAACACAAACCATCCTATGACTCTACGATAATGGCTTTCTTCGCACTACAGCTACCAAAAACATGATTATTTTTGTGTTGATAATTCTTTTTCACAGAAATGTTGGAAGAATTGTGGAAGAAACTGTTTGAAGAAGTTCATTTGCAGATACTGTCATTATAAATACCAGTTCAGCTGTCCTTTATAGGATGCTACATACTAACTCTTCCTGGGACTGGCATCTGAATCTGAGTTTTCTTCAGCAGCACTATAAGTTTTTGACATGGCTTTTTGAGTGATCAGTTTATTTTATAAGAACTTTCAAAGTAAGATTTATTGAATCATCTACTCAGACTTATTATAGCTACCAACCATCTCTTCAGATGAAACACCGAAACAGATTCACTTTAGAGGAGAAAAAAAAATAATTCCAGCAGAAAGAACATGAAAGCAGAAGACAAGCTGTCCTCAGGATACAGCCATCTGTGATTGGCACAAAACCTTAGTATTTAGTATATTTAATACAGTTGTATTTTTACTTATAGCATATATTTATATTTGTATTTACTTAAACATTAGTAATTTTAAACCATTTTTAAAAATAATTATTTAGTATACTTATTTAGTACAAGACACAAAACCTTAGTATTTCTGAGCTACAATGAAAACCATGCCACTTTGTTACATATTTCCCATCACAATTAAAGTAAAACATGAGTAACCTTCCTGCAAACTAGTGCGAAAGAATCCGTCCATCCATGCATCCATGCATCCATGCATCCATCCATCCATCCATCCATCCATCCATCCATCCATCCATCCATCCACAGGTGCCTGCAAGAGTGAGTTAGCCTATTCACTGGTCTCATGTTACAAATCCATTAAGTGGAAGGGCTCGGATAAACTAAATGACAAGTAATGATATAACCTGGAGGGCAAAGAACATGAACTCTCCACACAACTGTTTATGACTGGCAAAGGTAGTCATAAACTACCTTTAGGAATTCACCCATTCTTACCCTACAGAGATCTGAGATTCAGAAGAGGGAGAGGAAAAGAGAGTGAGGCACAGGTTGCATGCCTTACACACACTGCTGGGTACAAGAGCATACTCAAGCAGTTACCAGGGAACCATTAGAGTACTGTAGATCCGTGGTTTTGCTTGGATTATGATTAGTGCTCACATAAGACCTGCTGCTAAAACAAAGAAAATTATTTGCAGCCAGTGGGAGGCAAAGCTTGGGCTTTGCCTATACCTTGGACTAAGACTCTAAAGCCCTTTGCTTACTTACAGAATATCATATCGAAAGGCTTTCTGTAAGACAAGAAATTTGTAAGAGTTAGCTTCTGTGGAATTAAAAAATGCTAGAAATAAAATCCTTTTACCAAAGATGGAGACCACTTTTCAATGCAACTCTTGATTAATGACCTGTTTCGATCAAATATTTAGGCCATTCTTGTCTAAACTGCATAAAGATAGAAAAAGACTTATTAAAAGAGCTCTCTGTTTTTCTTGGCAA
The DNA here is from genome assembly GCA_013397815.1 of Aleadryas rufinucha. Taxonomy (NCBI): domain Eukaryota; kingdom Metazoa; phylum Chordata; class Aves; order Passeriformes; genus Aleadryas; species Aleadryas rufinucha. The sequence goes on from VZTH01005174.1 coordinate 1,755,350, forward strand.
CAGATTGTTTGGTTTGTCAGAGTGAAATACATTTTCATAGGACCTCTGATGGAGCTTAGCAGGAAGGTAATACACACAAAAGTAATTTGATTTGGCAGTCTGAACTAAAATGCTGCAGAGTGATGAATGATAACACTACATTTTTATATTTATATAGTATTTATATTATTTGTGTAGTACCTTTTAAAAATAGTAGCACTTCTAGATTTTCTGCAACAGAACCCTAAGAACTTGCAGTACCCCTGGAAAGGTAATCCAGTGCTGTACCAAAACAGTCTACAGGGACTTAGACCTGAAAGGAGTCAACCTTCCCAACAGGCTGAAAGATACTCTTGGCTTTTTAATTACATGAAATGCTGGGAGACTACAGGACACAAATGTATGCTTCCTCTGTATTTCCTCCTCCCGGTTCTTGAATGAATAAATTGCAAACAATCTTCCAAATGCTACAAACACAAGAGTTCACTGCCCTTCCCATGCTAATGATATGGTAGTTGCATGATGTAGTATGGCAAAGAACACAACATGTGATCATGGCTATAAACACTGTGTGAGCACAGACACAACCCTACACACGGCCACAGCAGCCAATCTTTGAAAATGAATCATTAATTATATAATATATACTCCAAATAAGTCACTTTCAGATATTTGACTATAAATATTAGTGTTGTTACAAGGCCTTATGATCTCCCACATTTATCAGTAGCTCATTCCAAGAGCACAGGACTTTGAAAGAAATCAAACCTTTCATTACAGAGGGGAGCTCAGCACTAAATGGTCCTTGGGTCTCCCCCAGCAATGGACCTTAACAAACAGATGTCACGCAGCAGATGGAGACACAACAGCCAAAACCATATGTTAGATCAGTCTTTCAGATTTTCTAAGTTGTGGCTGGAGATGTTCACCAAATGCAACCTCTGTTGAAGACTTCCTCTCATCTGACTTTAGGACCTTGCTTCTAAGCTCAGCTGGACAGTTCTAGCAATAAAAAGCCAAAACCTACAAGCAAGTTCTCTGGTCACTGAAATTTTGGAGTCAGGTCTGTTGCTGAGGTGAATTTGCCTCAGCTGAGTCACTCCAGGGAGGAATTGCCTTCTTTCACACCAGAGAGTCTCTTCCTTGTAATAACAACTGAGCTGCCAAAAGCTTTTTGTAATCTTAAACCCATCAGCAGGTTCTTCAGAGGAGATACCAGACCCCCTGGATTCCAGCAAACCCTCCTGTGTAATTTTATCTGTGTGCAAAAAGAACAAGAATGCAGCCCAGATGAGGGGTGGCAGCGGGCACCGTGGTGTGACACACAATGCTGCAATTCCTCGGCAGAGCCCTGGCTTGGGGGGTTGATTTTGGACTCCTAGGGCAAACTGAAAGCAGACAAAAATGCATTTGGGGTCAATCCAAATGTTTCCCTCATCAATATTTTGAAGGGGTTTTTCCCCTTCTTAAATACCTTATCTCAGAGGCACTACCACCATCACTGATGGGCTTGGAGGTGTGTCTGTTGGGAGCTGGCTGCTCCACTGGACATAGGGGTAGCTTCTAGCAGCTTCTCACAGAAGTCACCTCTTTAGCCCCCCCAGCTACCAAAACCTTGTCGCACAAACACAACACAGATAAATAAACGTTACATCTGAAACATTTTCACCAAACTTTTAAAAACTAGTCTAACTTGTGCACTAATGCTGATTTTCTAGAAACACATTTAAAATTTAAATTTTTGAAGTTTGGGGTTTTTCCACTATGTCAGAGAAGATGTTGACACTTTCTCCCCCAGAGAAACCAAAACATAGTTTGTGTATTATTTAAATTAATAACAAATTACATAACTAGTAGAAGTATCTTTATGTTACAGTTTGGGAAGGAAGCAGGAAATACTGACACCTCAGGGGAAATGCAAATAAAAAAATGTAATTAGTCATATTCATTTCTGGCCAAAATATTAGATTTTGTATCTACACACTTATTAAAAGTTTTACTAAGTGACGACAACTAGCAAAGACTTTCTAGTTGTAACCAAGATATAGCAATAATGATGTTGCACATCTTATATCAGGCAGTGCATTTTCTGAGGTGCAGAGGAGACTTGGTGATGGGTCTCAAGTCAGGTCTCAGGAGATGAAGCAACTTTTGAAAATCCAGGATCCATTCTTGAGCCACTCTGTTCTCCAGCGTTAGTCTGCCTGATCTGTGATATCTGATGTGGATGTGTGGTCAACTCACAGCAAGGAAACAGAAGCTTTGTCCTAAAAGAAGAAAAAGGGAATATTGTTCAAAATTGGCTTTTTTCAGTGAAGATGCACAGCACTCTACGACTGACTTCTGTTTATACTCAGTGCCACTCATGGCTTCTCCAAGAATTTAATTTCATCTAAATGTAAGAAACCATTGCAGAAGAAAACCTTGCTGGCCAGCACAGATAGTTTCAGATATCTCCTGCTAGTGATGGTACCAAAGTGCAGCTTGGCTCTGCTTCAGAGCTGATCTCCTGCACACCATTCTGCACCTCTGCAGACTGCAGCAGCCAACACATGCCCATGGTCTAGCTGTACAGAGCACCTGGGACTTTCTTCTTGTGCTGGAAGATCTTTCAGGCACAGTGTAGAGCTACCGAAACCTCTGAAGCCACCAGCAGAGGTGTGACAGTCCTGGACACATCCCGGAGATGTTTCTCAGTCTGTGGGGAGAGCTGGGAGTGTTTGTGGTAGAGGTGGCAAACAGCTTACACTCACAGAACACTTTCAGAGTTAATTTCTTTCTGAATTTGGCACTGGTAGATTTATCAATTTTTGTGTATCCTATTAAATTAAGACCTAGTCTTAAGTAACTGTTTTCCTCTGTAACAAATGCCATTAAGATAAACTCCCTGTGGGAATACTGGTTGGCATGATCTGCCCAGCAAAAGATCTTTAGTTTTTCCTTATTCAAAGACTATGGGTCCACTTACCTGCTGAGTCTTCATCAGACCTGGATGGTACCATTTTACAGACTTTGATTTGTTTTTGGAAACACATGTTGATACATCTTACCAGCTTCATTTTTCTTCCTATATTTCTTTCACAGACTTTTTTTCAAACTGAAGCAAATGCACTGAATGCAAAGGCAACCTGTGTAATTCTAATTACTATTTTTAGTTGTACTATGGAGAAATACACACTTTCAGTGTTGTCGTCAATATTAAAAACATACATGTGAGTCTCTATTGGAAAGACATCAAATATAAATATATTGGTGGTGTACTTCAGGGCTAAACACCAAAAAGTCTAGGAGTAGTTCAGGCATTCAGAAACTGATGCATTATTTCATCTTTATTTTTCAGAAATAATACATAAAAACCCAGCCTTAATAAATGCAAAATAATGAGACCCCCTCCAGAATTTCTTGAAAAGTTCTTGTACAGAATAATCAGATTGAATTTATCTGTTTGAAGAAAGTAAAATTTCCCCCATGTGAGCAGAAGCTTAGGGGGGTTTTTAGTAAGTGTTACAGAATTTCCAAACAAACTCTCAAGAACAGCTATCCTTACTAAATAACTCTCCAGCTTTTCCATGAACTTGGACCAAAATTCACAGTTAATAGTCACTCTTTCCCCAGCCCATACCTCTGGGCAGCAGTACTAAAATGTACTAATTTGAGCTAACTCTGCTACAGGATTTCAAGAAGAAAGGTTATTTTTTCCCTTCCTTTGGCAGGTTATTTTAAGGTGTCAATTCAAACTTTTGGCATTACATCAAATCTTTCTGCAGAAAAGCTGTTTCTATTCTCCACAGGGCCGTTAAATGTAGAAGTAGTATACTTCATTCTCCACAAATTGTAATTTTTCCATTATCCTATTACTATAATTTTCCACCATGCTCTTGACAGCCTTCTTGGCTCTGCCTCACCAGAAGAAAGGGGTTTATTCATTTGTTTTGTCTTGATAACTTTTTCACCATGAAGGAGGTGGCAGCCCTTGGTACACACAGCTTGCTTTGCAGCAGCAAAGAGAAGAGCAGTAGCTGTGGCTGCACCGTGAACAGACGCATAATTCACAGCTCTATATTTCATGGGAAGAATAAATCTAATAACCACAGCAATTATAATAATGGCAATGATGTGTGCAGTGACATTTTACAATGCGGGAAGGTTTTCAGACCAACCTCGACTCCAAGCATCCCTGTGTGACAAAAAATGCCCCTGAATGGTCTCTGTCTGAAATGTCCTATGAAGATGAATGAAGACCCATGCTTTTTTTCACAAAGGCTGCCATCTTACTGCAACAAATCCCTCTATCAGCATGTCTCTCTGGAAAACAACGTGCTGCTAAATGGCAGTCACACTTCATAAGCTTAGAAAACTGAGAGTATTAAGTAATGTATCAATATGAAGCAATTCACTAGGAAAATGCACAATGCAACAAATCTGTTCTCCCAATTTTAGATGCTTCAATTCTCCTTAGTGCCTTACCCCAAGGTCTGAACTGCAGTGGTACTTCAGGTAATCCCAGTTGGAGCAAGGCACTCAGGGAAAGTGAAGACTGCTGACCTGAGCTGCACAGGATTCAGGCTGTGTCCAGCAATATTTCCTCTGCAGTATGTTATTCTTATTGTGTCAGCTCAAGACATTGGGAAAGCAAAACATTTAGAAACGGGATATCATGTCCAGCTTACCATCATAATTGTTTGGGAGAAGAGAGAAAACTGCTGTGCTTTTTCTGCTTAGCCAGGAATGAACCTGGCATTTCGGATTTTAAAACTAATTAATCATGGCTCCAATCAGTTTTGATCAGTAAGCAAATCTTTCATTCCGTTCCATCCCTTGTATAACTTTATTAAAAGCAGGAGTCAGATTTTTAAGATTTGTTGATTGGTTGTTTGGTTCTGAGAGCTATTGCCTTCCAGAAACAGCTGTTCTAGAGGTCAATGTATGCAGGCAAAGGTGAGCACAGCAAAACTCCCAGGCAGTGAACAGCAACATCTGCCCCAGGGAGGTGGCTGCTCTCCTCATGGAGCACAAGATCATTCTACCATTTCTTCCTTCAGTTTTACAGTCTTAGAGAAATCTTCAAACTGCTCTCCTAAAAGAGGGGATCCCTTGCCAGAAGGCATTGAGAGAGATTACAGGAGAGACTGGACTCTCAGCAAGGCAACTTGAAGGATATTTGCTGTACTTCCTATAATCAGGAGCTCACAGCTAGTCTCGTGCTAGGAGAAGGTTTTAATGTGTTTTCTTGCCCCTGCACATGCACAGGATTCAGAGCAGCTGGTAGGATGAAACACTTACCATTCCTTTCCTGCTGCACCAACAGTTTTTGCCATCTGTGTGTTAACAGCCTTAGCTTTATAACATTCAGTGTTATAATTGTCTCTGGGAGCTGAAAGATGACTGAAATATAAGCCTCTATAAAATGAGCATTTTCCAAGTCACTGTGCCATGAAACAGTCACTTAAGCAAACTGGGAAAAAAAGATACCAGTTCAGAAGTTCAGGTGAACTTGAAAACAAAAGAGAAAATAAAATCATACAGTTAGCTTGCAAACGCCTCGTTCTGTTCTGTTGAATCAGTATTTCAGTGGGCCAACTGGCTCAAAACTGTGCCAGAAAGCCCCAGAAGAAACCCAAATCTGTTCCAGACTCAGTTTATACCCATGCTAAGCCTGATGAGACCTTGCCTGAGCAATTAATGCAGGTTCTTATGATGCCATGATGCTTTTCTTGCNGGCTGCCTTGTAGGTCCTGCAACAGTGACAGCCTGTTAGCCCACCCTGAACACCAGGTGTCAGTGGAAATAGCTGCATGGAGAGGCCAACAGCTCCACACAGACTTGCAGTGTGAGTGGAAATACTCAATTTCACTTGCATTTGCAGCACGGCACCGCTGAATTTAAGTCGGTCCCTAACTCTTAAGGCCTTGAAATAACCATGCAAAATTGTAGGGTAGCCGTTAACACTGCTGGGAGAAGTAATGCTGTCAGAACCTCTCAACAGGTTCATCTGTTCTTTTCTTGATCTTCCTGCTTTAAAAAGGCTGATGACAAACAGAGGATGATACTCTTTTGCCTACTGAGAGATCCTGTGTATTGAAGCTGCAACTCAATCATCTGGGAAGCTTTTCAGAAATCTTCAGCACTGCAGCAAAATTTAGCATGGATTAGTTTCCAGCTGGGAAAATAATAGGTAGAAATTCTATGCCTTTATTCATGGGAGAACAAGTGCATGGATATTTCTACACAAAATGGTAGCAATTTCTTTTCTGTGTATAAATAATTGATGATAACTTAATGTAGGGGAAGGTGGTAATGATTTTGAAACTCAGGCCTGTACCTGCAACATTGTGCGCCTAAATCTTTTTGTCTCATACATATATTTAGTCTTACTCCTTCAACCCAGAAGAGCAGAGGAATTACTACACTGAACATTCTTATCTGAAAATTTATTTCTAGGTTGCCGCAGCATTTGCAGCACCTGAAGTTAGAAAGAGAAACAAAAGCTTGGGGTTTAAATTCCATGGCCTGTTACAGAATGTTTCAATTACTGCAGATCAAAAACCTATGTAGCCACTGTGAATTACGCTGGAAATGAGCAAAACCTGTGATTGTCTTGCCCAGAAATTTTAAGTGATGCCTGTAACAGTTTCACAGTGTTTTGGCTCAGGCTGAGCATGCTTAAAAGGAAATTATGCACCTGGTACTCCTATACCTCAGGCCCAGCAGCCCCCTTGCACAGAGCCCTTTTTGGAACTTTGTGATAATCTCAGGAGTGTGCTCCTTTTCCCAGAGAAAAAGAGCACTGTGCCAGGTCCTCAGCACCAAAAAAAAATTAGTTCCCTGAGGGTCCTACGGGACAAGCTACCCATTGCTGTCAGCTGGAGCTTGGGTAGGTCAGGATCTGACAGGACTAACAGCTTACAGCTGAGCAAGGGGGAAGGCAGGACCCTGCACTGAGCTGTTGTGTTCCTCAAGGAAAAGAAGCCAGAGCATTTTCCTATTGTAGCTGTGGATTTATGATGGATGTGCACTTTTGAAAGCTCTGTCAGGTAAGGGAATACCATTTTTATGTGACTTTTTTTCTGAGGTAGCTTTGATATTCCTTGAAGTATGCTAGTATACTTTAAGCATCCTTGGTTCTTGTGACGACTGGGTTTTACTGGTGCTCTAGTTCCTCCCTGTATTGTGTACCAGCAGGTGAGTTCTCACAGCCATTGCCCCTGAAGAGCATTTTAACCAACGCTCTGGTCCATGATGTGGTGAAAATGGGGGTTAAATCCTGGCTGCAGAAATCTTGTTGGAGAAGGTGAAAAAAACAACTTATTTGTAGCTGACTTGTTTGTGCATAAAGTATTGGTTGTTTGCTTGCTATGCAAACTGAGAAATATGAATGCCCAAGCTCTGGTTTGTTTTTTTTTTCTTTCATGGTTGTACTTTTTTAGCTGTTTTCACAAGCTATCATGCTTGCACCTGACAGGTTGTACTCTAATGTGGGAGGAATAAGTCTGAAATGTTGTCCCAGAATATCCCTCTCTGTCAACATCTAGGGTTTTTTCAGTAGGTGCAGAAAACTTCACTGTTGGGAAGGAGAGAAAATGGTCTGCCCTAATTTTTTTCTAACTGGGGGAAAGGAAAGTGCGTGTGCAAAGGGTCTGTGGGGTGAGGGGAAAGTTGAGAGTGAAACAATTCATATATTTACATTCTGGGATGAGGAAATGAATGATATTTCCCAACACTTCAGTTGATAGTACCACAGTGGTAGCTGATTAGAAGAGGAAGCATTTATGTTAATGATCTTATCTTGTGATTCAATTTCTTTCAACTTCTACCATCTGTTTTAAAATTCATGTTTCTGTTAGGACGCTAATAAGTGCACGTGGTTTAATGCTGCATGCTAGTCACCAGTAGCTCTCGCTGATTTAAATGAAAATTGTATTTTGCCTCAATCTGGCCTGCTAGATCTGGTCCCTGTTTGAATTACAGTTTCTGGGAAATGCTGGAGAGAGAAGGATTTATAACAAGATATGTTTGCATGTCTCTTCTGCTTTATTTGGAAATAGTCTATCTAAAATGAGGCTGAACTTTGTGATGTTTGGAATTGTGTTTTGGGCCAGGGGACTCATTTATGGTAGGCCAGTGTCTGGCTGTCTTCATTAGCTGCTGCATGGCAGTTTTCATGATTAAAAGTGGCACTGTTTGGGCATTTCCTTCAGCTTATAAGTGAAAATTTATCTGGCTATAACTAAATACAAGTCTTCCAAAATGGGAAGTTAATTTGTTGGTGAATGTGAAGTTTCTTCCCAAGCAAGGAAGTCAGTGGCTTTGAACAGTTTCATGAAACTCTTATCAAAGAGGTGACGGTGAATGCTTTGCATTCAGGTTTTGTACAGAACTTTTAATACCTAAGACGTTCGATGGCTATGGCACAAAACTAGTGTGATGGTGAAAGTTTTCAGCAACATCACACCCCCTCCCTCAAACCTGAGAGTTTAAGTTTTCATTTAAGACTTTTCTGCAATAAAAGACCTTGTGTGAATGTGTGTGTGAAGCATTTATTTATGTGCAGCTGTTCAAACTGATGGCATGGAATAGGCAGGGAAGAGGAGCAAATGTGGGGTCCTCAGTTCAGTCATACAACAGAAACTTTTTTTTTTTTTAATAGCCGTGTGAGTTGCCATCTCTTTCCTCTAGAGCCTGCAAAAAGCAAAGAACACAGTCAAATGCTGATTTTGGCTGGTTCCTGCAGATCTTTATGACTCACCTCTGCTAAAATTAGCTAATCTTCATTTGTAACTTGTTGCTCAGTAAACACAGTTAAAAAACCTTAAAAACCAATCAACATCAAGGGAAGGTGGTGATTTTTTTTCTTGAAGGCAAACTTGAAAATTTGTGGCATTTACTGGTATCTCTGATAATGTCACAAGATGGACTGTGGATGACCAAGCTGCAGTATTTTGTATCTTTCTCTGGTGTCACCTCAGCCTCGCTGCTGCTGGCTGATATGTGAGAACATATAAACCCTAAACAGGGACTTTTGCTGCAGGTTTGAATCCCAGGAGACAGTACCTTTGCTCTATAGTAGATGCTGGCCAGTGTGGAAATGTAAAAGTTAACATTAACCTTGCCGTTTAAAGTCGTAGTGACAGATATAATCATATTAGTTTAACCATATTTAACAAACAAACAAACTTCAATAAATATATATTTTTTTTAAGTTAAGGTCTTTCTTTTAGTTGTTTTCATGTGAAACCTTCTCTCTTTGAAGATGATTGTTGAGATAATAGTTTTTGCATCTGAAATAGCACCTGCGCTAGCCAGGAGAGTTCTAACAGTTTTTGTGCTACAGAATAATAGACACATCTTCCCAAAACTGTGGATTCTTTTTCCTGAAGGAGTGACCCCTAACTCAATTTTAACTTAGCTCAATTCATCGTTGGACATTAATACTAAGCAGCTGAAGAAGATCCCTGGATTTGCATTTTTATGTCTTTTTTAGTGCCAAAAAAATTCATCATGACTAAGTTCATTTTGAATGTAGTAATAGAACTTAGTCAGAAATAGCTGTCTTTAATTCTGAATGTTAGAAATAATATACAAGTCTTACATCTTAAAAAAACCTCATTTGCAAAGAGGATTAGATGGGATCTTCTAATTCTCATTCCATTTCATCTGCTTTATTAATAAACTGTAAATACTCATTTGAATTATGTCATGCTCACCATGCACCTGATCCCAAGAGAGACTGAGTGTCTGGGCCCATGAGGACCACCACTGATGTCCTGCTCCAGCATCACTCCTTCTTTCTGAGCTGCCTGCTTTAGCCAGAGCTCTTCTGCCCTCTCTTGTCCTGGCTTTGGTCATATGCAGTAAGTGTTTCTCACAAGCTGGCCTCCAGCACATCGCATCTTTTTTGGTTCTGGTGCTGGAACAGGATGCTGTAGCTGCAGCAGATTTCACAGGACATCAAGCCTGTGGGGGCAGGCCTGTACTTAGGTTTCTGCTTTGTGTATTCACTCGGGCCTTACGTGTGTGCACCTAATTCTGTGTTCCAGGAGGCACTGTATAACACGAAATGCGATAAAAATTGCAAGTGTTTGTGTCCTGCTGGTGGTCATGGGTGGGGAGCAGAGAACACTCACATGCACAGAAAAATCTGGGATTTCAACACCAGCACTGAGTGAGTCATGGAATGTAACCACAGCTAAAATTTGTCCACTTGAGGTGTCACCAGCCCCCACCATTTGATGGTATAGAATGTTGGTGAAATTGGTGAGAACTCTGCTTTGGCATGTGTCATAGTCAGGAGTTTGCAAATTATTGCTAAAAATGCCACTATGAGGTGAGACTTGAAATGGATGTAGGTGGGGAAACAGAGGAAGGGGACAATATGTTAGGGGCACTCAGTGCAAATGGGACAGTGATGGCATGAAATTGCTACTGCTGCCTCTGCGATACTTTCATGCAGTGGAGTACAGAAACAAGCTGAAAAGCGTATTTCAGTTAACTCCATCCAAGCAGTTTTCCTTTTAGTGGTTTTTACATCACTACAGTGCAGCACTGTGCCAATAAATGACATTGATAGCTGGTCTCCTGGAACAAAGTGCCTCAGCAGTTATCCAGGATAGCTCACCAGTTTTCCTGGGCCTGCCAGAAATAGGCTCTGAGCCACATGTGGCGCCTCTGGAGCAGCAGGATACCCTGGGGGCTTCTGACTGTACAAACACTGGGGCACATCCAGTTGTAGAGTGGGGAAATGGAGGGAGTGATGAAGGAAGAAGACTGCTGGAAGCTGTTTACACTGAAGAACAGCTCAGCTGATATACCATCACCCCCAGTCTCCCCTCGAGATTTTCCCTAAGAAAGTGGGAGTCAATGTTTGAGATGAGATGGACAGCATTGCTGGAGGTGGTCTGGTGGTGGCCAACTGCTCTTTCTTGGGAACAGACTGGAGGGAGTCAAAGGCTTCGTAAGTCGGAAGCAGTGCCCTTGCTGACTGAGGCAGGTTGAGCCTGGGAACTTCCCTGTGTTTGTGTCTCTGCTGCTACATTTGACAGATGGCTCTGCTCACACAACTTGTAAAGACAAATAGAAACAGCCTTGGAAAGGTGGGAGGAAAACTAAATGGATGAAAAATACCCGGTGAGTCCTGTGTTTATCAAACCATGCACTTACTACAATATTACAAAGTTCTGAGACACCTCAAATCGCGTTAAAATAATATACAGCATGCTTGAAAAAATTTTATTTCTCTCCTGTTTTTTGAGATGCCAGCGTTCCCTTGAGGCATATTTACAAGTTTCCTTTGTAACTAGTTCAGTAGGAAAACATTACTTAATTGGTTAGAGACGGGTGTTTTTAGCTCCAGCAGCCAAAGCTCAAAGTAAACCCCATGACAAAAAGTTTAAACATATTGATAAAAGCTAGTGGTGTTGGGGTTTGAATCAACTATGTATGTATTAGGAAATAAAAAGGTTAAGCCCTTTCTTTTAATAAAGGGCGGGGGGGGGGCAAGATTACTGCCTATGAACTTCAGTGAATAGACAGCTATGTAACTGTCTCAGGAAGAGCACAGAGGAGCAAAACTGAGGCCATAATTAAAACTTGGCTGGAAAATGTGAGAAAGTCCTAGCTCAGAAGAGAAGCTCTGGGACAAACCCTTGTCATAGTAACTGAGTAGTGACGGTCAGCAAGAGGAAGGTGACTTGGCTTGTGGAGGGAACAGGTTTGGGTGCTCCCCTCCCTTCGTTAGCATCCTTAGAGGTCTCCTGGTCTTCCTAAAAAGAGAAACCTCTACTGTGGCAGCTCCCTGGTGGTGCTTATTTGAAAAGAGCAAAGAGCTGCTAAATCAAGTCCATATTATTTCAGCTGTCTCATTTTATCTCCACAGTAAGAGACTGAAAGTTTCTTTGAGATGCAAACCAATAGTGATCTATACAGTACTTAACTGTGTATCTAATAAAAGACATCATTATATTCGTCAGATTGAGTCTTTTGTTAGCATGTCCTAGATCATGCTGGGATGCTGATCAGGCATGATTTCAGGAGATGTAAAAAAGACCAAAGAAAAATAATTTTAACTTGTTTAATTCTACCTTGTGGCTCTGCTGTTGTTGTGTGTTTAAATCATTAAACACTTCACTGACTTTTTTTTTCTGGTCATATCAAACAAATATTCTTTGATATAGCTCGTAAAAGAAGAAACTGGATTTCAGCTATGCCCTCTAAATGAAGACTTGTACAATCATTTGCTACAAATTATAGTGTAGTAAATGCAATTAATATTGTGATGTGACTCAGAAGTGACCTTTCCCAGTCTCCAGCACATAGGCTTGCTCTCACAAATGTACTGCTCTCAAAAGCTAATGCATGTGCTGGACATATTAAAATGAAAAATATAAGCTGATTCCTCCTCACCCCAAGCTGCCACCAAGCTATGACAAGTTATTATGAAAAATGGTGCAGGTATTTGAGCCTTCAGGCTTGAGGTGTACTGCTTACTGGCACGTCAGCCTGCTGCAGGGACACCTTTGCAGCTCTTTACACTACGTCCTCCACTGGAAACTTCCACACAAACACCACCACTACCGTGTTGCCAACTCCACAGCACCCAGAGCAGTTAGCTAGGGATGCAATTTATACCTTTTTGGATACATTAGGAGGACTACACAAATGTGATTTTGCATGGTGTCTTGATTTTAGACATTGTGAGACTCATTTTAATTCAAGCCAGATCAAGGTTAAAGCAAACAAAAATATTTTCCTTATGAAACTCATACAGTTTACAGAGGTTTTTGAAGATGCAGGACAGAAAGGAAATGAAACTGCATGCAGTCAAGATGTCACATGAGACAATCTTTGAAAGGTTTCTCTTCCCGCAGCCCAGTGAGAAGCGGACTTACTCCACATGCATTGCCAGGACTCCTGCTCTGCTGAACATCCTTTGTCCTTGAGAAGCAACCTTGGGAGGTATCTTGAATGGAGGGTGAAGGGGTGCCTGATAGTTTCCCCTCCCTGTAATTCGTGGCTTGAACTGAAGAGAAGGATGCAAGGATATCCCTCAATCTCACACCTTCCTTCTTTCACAAATGTTTTATTTCCAAACTTCATTACCTTCTGGAAACGCTGGTGATGCTGGTCATGGCCAGCCATTGCCATCTTCCATCTGGGAAATCAATGGATTTTATTTGGCTTTTCTTCTGCATTTGGTTTTTTTCCTATGTGTCCTCATTCAAGTTAGATGGGACCTCTGAAGATCTGTAGTCCAACCCTTGCTCCAACCTGACTGACATCTGAGTCAAATCAGGCACTAGGGGCCTTGTCCAGGGGAGTTTTGAGAACCTGCAAGGATAGATTTGACATGTTCCCCAGGCATCCTTTCGCAGTGCTTAACCACCTTCACTGGAGGGGAGGGGAAAGAAAGGTTAGTTAGAATTTCTCTTGCTCCTCCTGTGACCATTGCTCCTTGGGTTTTCACTGCATACCTCTGAGAAGGATCTGCCTGTCTTCCATACAGCTCTCCCCATCCTAGTGCTGGTGGCAGCCAGGCCACCAGCCACCTCAGGCTGAGCATGCCCAGCTCCCTCTGCAGCTCCTCGTGCGTGGGGTGCTCCAGCACTCGACCATCACAGTAGCTCCCCACTGAGCCCCCTCTCTCCTCTGTGCACGCACGGACAGTGTGCTGCAGCTACCCAGTAGGACAGCTGGTCTCCCAGTTTATGTGGAATCCTTTCCACCACACGATTAATCCCTTTTTTGCATGACCCACATTTTCCTCTGCCACAACCTACATTGCTGTGTAGGCAAAATTAGTGCCTAAATCATGCTGAGGATGACACTTGACAGTAGAGAAGTACTTTAGAGTGGTGCTGGGGTGATTTGGGATGAGTGAGCTCCTCCATCCTCTTGTAGGCATTCTATGTGTAAATAATATGCATTTGACGTACCATTCTTGTATACACTGGCTTGATGATGTTCCCTCAGTAGATCGAAAGGCTGTGACTTAATGTCTTTCCTAAAGTAGCCAACATTTGACAAGTTATTGCTGAAGATGCATACCATTTATAGTTTTACTTATTGCCTTACTATTCAGTTCTGAACTCATGGTGACTGCTGACAAAAATAACACTGTATTTTTAAATACGCTCCAGTAGGCTTCTCCTAATGTTTTTTCATGAGAAGTTTAAAACAGTTGCTTCTTTCCTTTTCGGGGGGGGGAGAGGGGGGCAAAAAACACCAAAGGGCATATTTTTAATCCAATATCTCTTAAAAAATATTAATAATAAATTTTCAACATTGAAATATCAGCTCCTCGAAGTCAATGGCAGCAATTTTCTTGCTAAGCTTTTCTTACACTCCTTTTCCACCAAAGGAAGAAGGTTGAATCAGTCAGAACTGTGAGTACGTTGCCTGTGGGGAATTCAGTTTAATTCAGTGAAATCCTTCCCTGAGATAGAATAATGTCTTCCCTCCTCTTTTGAACCCATTTTTTAACCTCTTTCAACTGCATATATGATCTGAGATTATGCAAGTGTGGTATCAGAGAAACACCTCCACAGGGGCAATATTACTTAGACTGTAGGATGCTTCCACTAGTAAACACGGCAGTCACCATTGGGATGAATCCATCAGGCTGGGAGGAGCTTTTCCAATTCCCTTAATGAGACAGAGGGCAGTGGCTGGAGGTAGAGAAATACCACAGGATGGACTCTGCCACGACAAGCAATCTTACTCCTCTTTCCTTGTTGCTTGCATCTCATGAGTAAACTCCTCCACGCTGTAGCAGTGGCTGTCTTCTTCCACAACTGGATGGACTTCAAGCCTGAGTAGAGCAGACTGAGAATGGGGAAGGGACAAGAGGCAGGGGTAGGCTTTGTCGCTCAGAGTACAACAGCTTGGCTAAGTCTTTGGTAATCTGTTTACAGCAGACTACACATGTAGAAGGGGAGGTAAATTGTTAAGGGTACAGAGCTACGACTCACCAAGATTATTTACATCTAAAGGCTGAATTGGCAGTATCTGTGCTAAAACCTATCAGTTGAATCCTTTTGGCTTGGGTAAGTATTCCTGATGAAATCTGAGGGGCAAGAGACACAGGAGAGGGTGCTGATGCTGTAAGGCTATCCCTTAGGAGTTGATTCCTTCCCCTGACTAGCACAAGCTGGCACTCAGCACAATGGTTCCCTGCCCTGCTGGGAACACCCAGGTGTTCCTCATTTTTCACATCCCAGGCTACTGCAAAATTATAGTCTATCTGTCTGGGCCAATTAAGTCTGATATTTAGAATGGCTTTTTTTTTGTTTTCTTAGTCAGATGAATCTCTTAGCCAAAGAGTTAGAATTGTTACTTTCCACATTGATGTTTTAAAAGTTCCTTTTCTGTGCCTGTGTGTTGAGACCCTGGTTCAAAGTAACAGCAGTGTAACAAGTTGCTCCTACTGGAGAGAAGCCAGGGGAGTTATTCAAAATGTAGTGAGAACTGACAAAATCTGTCTGCCTTACTGCCTTGAAAGGCAGTCTTAATTTCTTTTAAAACTGGAAGTTAACCAAATCCCTACCTTTTGAGCATTCAATGTACAGTTGTGAGGTTTTGCATATTTATGGTCCTTTATTGTCCCCGGGGTTCCCACTAAGGCAGGCATTTCCACAGAGCTGCCTTTGGCTGCCTTGGAGACCTGGCAATGGCAGCATCCCCACACCCCGCCCAGGAGGGCAGCACCCTTCTCTGTGCCCTGGGTGTCACTTGTGTAGGTCAGGATATTGCTGGCACTGTTCTGTCCCTCAGCTTTCTCCATTAAACTTGTCTTCAACATAAAATATATTTAAAAAAAAAAAAAATCTTCAAGCCAAGCCTTGCTTCTTTGCCCTTCACCTGGCTATGATATTTCAGGGTATGGAAATAAAAGCATATGTCTGAGGTTTATTAGGTGTGCACATTTTTCAAATCCAGATGTTATTTTAAACGTTTGACATTGAGTTTTGGCTCTGGAGGTGTTCTACTGAATTCAGGCTCTGGTCCATCACAGATGAACAAAGCCATGGCAGACTTGAGACTGACTTTGTCGTCCTTTAGGGTTAGTGAATTATAGGCATTCACTTGCAAAATCTGATGAATTAGTTGCAGACCAGAGACTTTGTTCAGTGAAAATCTATTCTGAAATGTTATCGCAGTGAGTGTCTTTGATTATGATAGTATGAATAAGTACTTTGTGGTAAAAAAAAGAATATAAAATAAGCTCATATTCACAAGAGAGTCTATTTCTTGAAAGCTTCTAAAATTCTTCACTTAGTATCAGGTATTACAAAGTTGGAGATAAAAGTAGCCAACATTAAAAAATATACTATCTTCCATTTCATAAAGCTGTATGTTAATTGAATAATCAGAGCTTTCATTGTCTCCCTAATTTAAATTACCATTTTTCATCCTGCCATCATTGGCTGATATGAGCAATGACTGTTATGGATTGCTCTCAGCCTGGTACCTTGCACGTACAAGGATTCATTATGACACCACGTTTCATCTCTCACATAACTGCTACTTTTAGTGCTATCGCTGAGCTCAGCTACCTTCAAAGCATTGCTTGAGCTGCTGTCTTTTTTCCCATGATTTCCATCAGGATTTAGTTTGATAGGGATAGTGTGGTCATATCAGAAATTCAGTTTAATGGTAACAAGGTTTTGAAAGCTGGGCTGATTGAAAAAACTGGAAGATGGGCTTTTCCCCTGTCAGGCTTGCACTCACATTCTTCCCAGCTGAGGTCTAATGTGCTTCTTCAGCACAAGTCAGCACGTGGTGTGAAAATTCTAGTTCCAAAAAAACCCTAAATTCTAGTTCCAAAAAAAACCCAAAAAGAAATTTCTGGAAGAACCTAACACAGAAGTCACAAGAAAGTCTGTTTCTTAGGGGTTTTTTCCCATGTTATGGGATAATTGCTCAAGACTTTAGGATCTGATTCAAATAGGATCTCGTTAAGAACTGGCTTTAATGTTTTGATGGGATATTTAAGAAATCACTGTCTTTGTTTTTCTCTGCAAAATAGTGATGTGTATCTGCTAGAAAATATAGTTGTAGAATTATCTCTTTATCCCTTATTAAATTAGTGCTTAGGTGAATATTCATGTTTAGCTTTCATAATCTTTTCTCAAGCAGTTGTCTCTCTAGAACTACCACCCTTTTAACACTTTTCTCTAAGCTATATGTGAATGTTTTTGTTTTGGATTATTTTTCCTCAGTGGTAACATTTTCATATTTTCAGGCCAAGGCATCATGTTACTGTCTGTCCTGCAACCTTAAATTTTTCTCAGTGATGACTGGAACATTTCCAGGTTGAGGGCAATTTGTAGCCCTAATAATGCATTTATTTTCTGATTTTGGTCAGGATTTTAGACATGTGTTGCAAATAAATATACCCAATATTTATTTCTGGTTTGGGTTGGTGCTTGCTTTAAACCTTGTTTACAACCCTTTTGGTTCTCCACTTTTAACTTAGCAGAACAACTATAGAGGCTGATCTACCTTGAGGGCTGGCAAGGGCTTTGCAGGCCCTCTGTTATCTCTTTCAGCAGGGGATCTGGAATTATCCCAGCTCCTTGACACCCTGTCTTTCCTGCAGTCAGATATTTGAAACCTCTCTTTCCTTTTCTCTGAACTCCGTGGTGCATCAAGGATTGTGCTTAACCAGGTCTGGGTAGTCTAATGCCTCTGGGCATCAGGAAGCATCAGGCATGTCCAAGAAGACTGGAAACTAAAAAGGAATGAAAATGTAGAGGCAAAAAAAAAGCATGCTTAAATGTGTGTTGAATTCTCATTTTGTACATTAAAAATAAAATCCAACTCTGACTAACTGGACATAATGCAGGAGTGTATGTGAAACAGCGTGGAGATAGAGAGCGTTGCTGCTGTCGCCC